>JAKUCM010007837.1:0-32758 GCA_023374145.1 Lepidium sativum
TTACAGAGAGAGTCACCGATCTTGAAAGAGTGAGATTTGGGCCATTTGGAGTAGACTTTAGCATCAACTGGGATTCCCCAAGCGTCCAAGTCTCCAACTTTGTATAGAGTGGACGACACTTTACCAAGCTCATGTCCTAACAATATCAAGACGACCACCATCAAGCTGCTCAAACTCATGACTCCCATCTCTCTCTTTCTCTTCATTGCTCTGCTTCCTCATCTCAGATCTCCTGAAAAGCTTGTATATAAGAAATAAACTTGTATAGTAGTAAATGACAGCTGTACCCTTGAGGATTGGTCACATGGCCCGAAGTGGGAAATGTCGCATCGTTTTGATACATGGAGGCTCTAATCCAAATTCATTCGCAGTAATATAATGTCTGTTTATATTGTTTCACATGGCCACTAGCTCTTTAATAATGATGTGTTGTTCCATAGATTCTCATTCATGTTGTTATCGTGAATTCATATTATTTGTTTAAGCCCGACTTACTCATTGGCATTGTTGCTATTCCCACATTTCAGTGGAGCCAATCGATCATTGGCTAAGAGATTGGGCATCTTTTCTGCATTTCGGTATTATAGGGCCAATAGCGACTAAAGTTACAAGAAAATGGAAGATTGAAGAATAATAATGGCCAAAGCCTAAATAAGCTCAAATGCAGGTACGTATTAGAGTGTGTTTCTTTTAGCGACAAAAATCCAAACAAGTGGAAAAGACTTTATGACTCAAGAACCAACCAACGATATTAACTAAGAGAATAAGAAAAATCATCAAAGAGGACCAAAGAGGTCTTTCTTCCTTTCTTTTTTTCAATGTCATGGGAGATTGGATATTCGGTTATTTATGGGTTTAGAGGGTCAGCTTCTGAGGTCATCTCCTTTTCTGCTGACCAATCTTGTGATCCTGCAATCGTAATAAGATACATTCGAATCACGGGTCCATCCACAATGATCCCATCACAGGTAAATGCGCTGAGTATTCACAAGACTTACTTGACTTGTGGATCTCGGCTACATTCATCAGCCTCCTCTGCAATACAGAGGCCACAAAAAGGAATACAGAGCACATTCCAAACATCACGGTCATTGGAAATGCATCAACCTTCACCATACAAATACAATCAATGAATATTTTTTGATTGTGCACTATGTATTTACGAAGCATATAACTAACTCTAGATAGACCCACCGTCTTGAAGAAGGCTACATAAAAAGAGAAAATGAAAACTCACATTGTACAATACAAGGCAGACAAAGATGTTGAGTGGGATGCGGAAAAAATTCATGATGGTGCTTCTGGCTTCCTCTGGAATGTATTGCGATCTCATCTTCATTATCGATGGCCAGAAGATTCCTACACATGCTTCAAATGTGCAGAAACCCATTAACTGAATGCATCCAGAGAATGATATGCTTCCACCTTTTACTCCTGAGGGTGCTACCAAGAACTGTTCCAATTTGGGAATTGAGAAATTACTTATACTCCTTGAATATGGAAAGTAAATAGTGAGATATTTCAAGATAGAGAGCATACGCTTGTTACAACAGGAAGCATTAGAGCTGCAGAAGATATTACAAACACGATCTGCATATAGCTCTCTACTTTTGGAGACGAATGTGCCAACAAACGAGATGCAATGGAGCTACCAAGCATCGAAGCCAGCATGAATGTCGCAAATATGAAACCATGTGGAATGTCCTCCTCATTTGGGCTCAAAGCAGGAGTCCAGAGAAACACAAAGGTGTACATGGACCCTTCAAACAGAGACTGTATAGCACCAAGCAGTGCGATTTTCTCATCTGATTCAAAAGATGTGGTTAGTGGAATAAAACTAGAAGCAAAAGCATTCTATGTCTAAAACCAAGCAAGGTAAAAGATTCACCAGAAGCAATGGCAGACGCAGCGTTCCTGAACTGGGTAAGAAGGTCCTTATTGTCTGATGGATCTCCATAATTTTCGGACCATGATGATATAATAACGGCCATACCAATTGCAAGAAAGCAAGCGGCAGCATCAAATGGAGCAACAGGGCCCAAGGCCAGAGAATCCACAAGGAAGTTGCCAAACAGTCCGGCTATGATGGCCACTAATCCATTCCCGAGAAATATTGCCTTGGAGAATGTCACTGATAGCCACTGCTGCTCGAAACCTCTCTGCACACAGAACATACTAGCAGATGTTTAAAAAGACAAACAAAAGGCTTTAAACTGAAGCTAGGACTAAGGACTTGGAGTGAAGGGCTGACCTTGTTGTGCTCAGCAACTAGCCAGGACTCGAAGGCAGAAAACAGCAGAGAGGTAGCGATACCACCCAGAACACGACCCACCATCAAAACTTTGTACTGGGGAGAATGTTTGGTGATACAACTGAGAATATAGGTGATGCAGTAGGTGATAGAAGCTCTCTTACGACCCCTAATTTACAGAGAAAACAGTCAGAATACACACACACAATCGAAGATATTAGTGAGAGAGAGAGAGAGAGAGCTCTAGGATGGTGCTCACTGTTTGTCGGCAAGGGATCCAACAATGGTGCCAAACAGCATTGAAGATCCAAAACCAGCGATAAAGAGCTGACCGATCTCTCCTTTTCCGAAGCCATAAGTGCTGTAGAGATAGTACACGTACGGACCCTGCAACCAGTCCCCAGCTAAAGGCCGCGGAGAGCAATTTTGGATTTAGTGAAAACGAAGACTAGCAAAAGAAGAGAATCGAAAGAATAAGAGCAACATTCCGGTCAAATCACACCGATCTAATACCACCGACGACACTAGCAATCAGAGCGAGAGAATAAAAAAGAATGGGGAAAGGAGAGAGATGTACGAACCCATCATGAGAGAGTAGACGAGGAGATAGTTGTTCTTGAAGGAGTTGAAGGCGGAGGAGGTGTTAATGCGGTCTTTGTTGGATTTGCTGAGCTCCAAGCCGGCGACGATCGCACCGAGGCCACCGAACACAATGAAGTAGAAGATCTCCATTGATAGATCAGATCTCACAGAGTCGAAAGGAAGACGAAGATGGATCAGATTTGTGATTTGTAGAGACTGTCCACTGAGATTTCATTTTAAAGCGCTAAGCCACTCTTATTCATCTTTTTTCTTTTTTCTTTTTCTTTTTTAATTTTTTTTTTTTTTTTTTTTTGTCAACGGCAAATTATTCATACTTAATGTAGACAGGGGACTAGAATATATAGTTAGTGAATTGTTTTCATCCTTTTTAATGTTTTCTATTTCATTTAAATTTTTTCAAAACATCTTGTAATTCTCATAATTGTAACACAGTTTATATAGTCTAATTCTCAAATAAATAAAAAACTAGATAAGAAAAGAAAATGTAAAATTTATTAATTACTAAACCTTAGCATAAAAACGAGTGCAATAAATTGAAATTGATTTTTATAAATTTATATATAATTTAAAAATATAACATTGAAAATAAGCTTAAAATCAGAAATTAAATTAAAAGAGAGCTCACATATCTTGATCAAAAGAATAATTCATAAACTTTAGAATATAAAACCAATTAACTACAAAAAATGAAAAGTGAATAAAAAAGAGTAAGATATAGGCATAACCCACATATTTTGATCAAAAACAAATTTCTAAAGTTAAAAATACAAATTCTATAAAAAAAAAAAAATTGAGTGAAAGAAGAAGGTAGTTCATATAATTTTTGATTAAAAAAACAATTCCTAAACTTGAAAATTAAGAATCTCTTAATTAGCAAAAGTGAGAAATTGAGTGAAAAGAGGTCATATGAGACACATATTTTGATCAAAACAAATTTTTAAACTTAAAAATATAAAATCTATCGATTTGTAAAAAAATAAGCCATGTTTCTTCCTTCTTGTCTTCAAATCTCCTTCAATTGATCTATAGTTAGAGGATAATTATGTTATGCTTAGGTATCAAATCTAGATTCGACTTGGTTGCATTGACTTATCGAGATGTTGGTGGTTATGTTTCGTCTTCTAGATCGGTGCTTGTTTTACCAAACCAATTTTTGGTGGTTAGATCTATTATGGTTCAGTGTCTGTTTAATTACTCTTCCTAGTTATTCTTCTTCATATCGATCTATTATTGATCCTTATTGGGTTCATCATATACCGAATTGGGATTTGTCTATCTCTTTGTTTGCACAATCAAAATTTGATAGAGATCTAATTTATCAAATGGTGTCTTCTTCGGCATCAATAAATCGTAATCGTCAACGCTAGTGAAATTTCTTCCCGAGAATGAAACATTATTTTCATTGTCGAGACACCTTTATTTCTATAGGAAGATTCTCTGTGAGCTATAATTGTGTCCTTGCCTTTTCCATTAAAGATTTGGTTTTTGCCTAACTTTTCTTTCCATTTCAGGTTTTTAAACTTTCTATCAATTAATAGTAAGGAATTAAATTGAAACAAAAAAAAGTAAAAATATAAATTATCAAAAATGAGAAATCGAAGAAAATGCAAAGAAATTTAGCTCATGCACTACAAATTAACAAGTGATTTGTGAGCAATAAATACAAGGCATATGTGTCGCAAGAGTTGTTCGCAATGGCGAAGCAAATATTGCGGGGAATCTGCATGGAAAGAGTTGAAAGGAATTTGCATGACATGTATTGCAAAGCATAAGCGAGGGGCACGATTCTTGGCTTTTGCGAGGACGATCTTTGTGAGACCTCTACGAGGACAACCTTTGCAAGGCATACGAGGGCTCTTTTTGCGAGGCACTTGGGAGGGCGATCAGATAAATATATTTTTTGTTCAAAATATTAATTAATTTAAAAATATAAAAATAGTAGTTAAAATAAAATATATTTAAATTAAGATATTTTACAAGAAATTTAAAAACAATTCTTAAACAAATAATCTAAAAGTCATCTGACTGGTCTGCATTTCCCGAGTTGGATTTGGAATATTCGGTGTTGAGTTCCTTATATACCGCAGCTAATCATGGATCTTTCTCGGCCAAGATGGAAAACATTTTATCATATGATGATATCTTCTTCGCCTCAAACGTGATAAAATGTTTAGCTTTAACTGACATATGTGTTTGAAGATCTAGTATCTCCCTAAGATCAGAGGAAGCTACAGAGAATTGAGAGTGAAATCCATGCGGCCATAAACATTGCTTCTTTCTCAATCCACTAACCTGGTTCCAAACAGTTTTCATTTTTTACGGGAGCGGCCTAATAAAAAAAGTATATTTATACGTTAGTGTAATTAATATAAACAAATAATATATGAAAGAAATTAAAACAATCTTACATCTACATATATTTGGTTCTTTTGTGCAGTAGATAGTCCGCCAGATGCAAAACTCTCATCACTGTAATTTTGAGTCAGCTTTTGCATTTTTGCAGTGACCTCGTTGTAGATCCTCTCTGATTTCTTGTCGACAAAAACTTTGGCCGAGTTCCATTTCGCCTGGTAAAGAATCTCTACCAAATCAGGTTGAAAATTAGACATAAGAGTTATGAGTCCGGTTTGGAGTAAATCTTCTATTATATACATGTCTTTTCACCATATCGATATTCAAATATTTGGTGTTCCGATACTTTAGATATGGACAAAAGATGTTACCGTCTCTTGGAGTTAATGAGTTATTAGCCGCCTGGTTTATGAATGCTCACAATCCATCTTGAAAATATCTTGTTACTTCTCCGGTCTTGAGATACTTTCGGTTATACATTCATCATCGTAATGCAAACACTTCATATTTCAATGTCATTTTTTTCTGAAATTTTTTTTTCCAAAAAGAAAATTTCCCGAATTTTTTCTTTTTAAGTATTTTTTGTTTTGTGTAAAAATATAATCTCATGGTGGACTATTTATAGGAAATATAATTTTTTTTGCTATGAAATTGTGATGGAAATTGGATACGCAATTCCACCGCAAAGGTCTCACAATTTCCTAGGAAAGTTTTCATTGCAAGTTCATCCCAATATTCGTAAGGAATTACAAAAACAAGCTTTGCCTCACAAACATTTCACACATTCATTGCAATGGTCTTGCAATATTGCGAGGCTCCAATACCTCACAATATTTCAACGAGTTTGCAATCTTAGGCCACCATTATCAAGAGTTTTTTAAGGATTTCTTAACTTATTTTATTATTAAAAATTTAAGAAACTCTTAACAAATCCTATGAAAGTTTATTATTTAAGAAACTCTTTAATAGGTTTCTTAGCTTATTTTATTATTTTATTATTAAAATATATTTCTTAATTCACTTTTTCTCATATATAATATTTAATAATATTTAAGAAACTCTAATAAGAACTCTTCAATAATGTTGCTCTTAGGTAATATCTCGAAATAGCGTCGCGAGGACAACAAATTTATGCAATAAAATATTTTCATCGCAAATTGAATCTTTTCTTGAAGTAAGGAAACGAGCAAAAATTTAATACCAGAGATTTTTGTTTTTGTTTAAAGACTTTTTGTTATTAAAATCGTAAGAATGAAAAATAAAATAAAAGACTTTTATACTATAAGAGTTGAGTTTAGCTTAACCGGAATAACCAAACTCTTAAATTATACTAGGTTTAATGAAACCGAATCTAACCATTTATAAAAAAGGCTATGGTCCATATATTTTGATCAAAAGTACATTTCTAAACTTGAAAATAAAAAATCTAAAATGATCAGAAATAAGAAATTGAGTAAAAAGAGAAAGCTATATTTATTAATTGATTTGTAATTGCATATGACATCGAAATGAAATGTAGATTAAGGTGACGTGTCATTTGTTTTATCATTGTGAAGATAAGGATAAGAAATGTAATGAAATAGAGATAATAGCAATTCATACATATGAAAAACGAAATGCATGCACACTTAAAGACATGTTACGATAGGTATATACGTGGGATGTCAATCCTAAATCACAAAGGGCAAAAAATACATGAAATTGCTTTCATGATTTGGCAAAGGATAAAAACTCATCCGTAATAAGTTTCTTGTTATTTTACAATATATATATATAAAGAAAACGCAAAAGCGATACGCTCCAGAGAGTTGGACATGCATGCGAAACACGTGATGATTAATCCAGCTTTTACTTCTGAGTAATTGTAATTATACTATGTCAAATGTGTAACCAATCAAGTAAAATAAAAATGTAAAAGTAAATAATGAATAAGAAAATTTAGTGATTTCTCTATATATTGAACTGTGTTCTCCTTACTTTGGTCAACACCTAAATTCTTGTTTCTGAAAATAAAAACTACTATGGCCAATTACATCCTCGAGCCAGTCCTCCTTATCTCCGGAAAGAAACGAAACGACCGTGAGGATGACGACGAAGATCAACAGACCATGGTTGCAAAGAAATTACCAGTGGCTGTGTGTGAGGTTGACCCTGCGGCGGCGCTGGCCAGCATTCGCCATGAGTTTGGGGAACACGGTGGAGTGAACATGTCCATCGAGGCCTCCGCTACCTTCACGGTGATGGAACCGGAGACCATGAAGCGGATGTTCGCCGGAGAACTGGGACCGGACAATGACTTCTTCGTATACAGCCGACACTTCAACCCCACGGTGCTCAACCTCAGCCGCCAAATGGCTGCTCTAGAGTCCACCGAAGCAGCCTACTGTACCTCTAGTGGTAATTTTTTATAATAAAAAATAAAATATATCTAAGAAAAAGGGATTTTTAGAAAGAAAAAAAAAAAACAAAAAGAAAAATACGGGCGGCAGAATTTTTTTTTTTTCTAAGAACCCCAATGGGGTAATTTGATGTGGATGTCCTAACATAGAATCGTAGCTGAGTTCGATACGGAACCTTAAGTTGGAAAGTAAATAATATTTGAAGGGACTTTCAGGTATGTCGGCGATATCTTCAGTGATGCTGCAACTTTGTAGCAGCGGGGGACACGTGGTGGCGTCTAGCACGCTCTACGGAGGAACTCATGCTTTGCTCTCTAATTTCTTGCCACGGACCTGCAACATTACCACCTCCTTCGTCGACATAACGGACCACGTCGCTGTGGCAGACGCCATCTTGGAAGGTCGGACACAGGTGCTCTACTTTGAGTCGGTGGCCAACCCGACGCTGACTGTGGCCGACATACCTTACCTGAGCCGTATGGCACACGAGAAGGGTGTGACGGTGGTGGTGGACAACACCTTCGGCCCCATGGTGCTGTCTCCGGCCAAGCTTGGAGCCGATGTGGTAGTTCACAGTATCTCCAAGTTCATCAGTGGTGGGGCCGACATCATTGCAGGTTATACGTTATTTTGATTTGTCGCTTACTTGAGAGTAGGTTTCTCTTTCACGTGAAGGACCATATAACCGTACACGTGTCTTTGTCGTGGCATACAAACAGGGGCCGTGTGTGGGAGCGAGAAGCTCGTGAAAGGGATGATGGATCTTCGTGGCGGGTCTCTGATGCTGTTGGGTCCCACCATGAACGCCAAGGTGGCTTTCGAGCTTTCCGAGCGAATTCCTCACTTGGGCCTCCGCATGAAGGAGCACAGCCACAGGGCCCAAGTGTATGCGGAGAGAATGAATGAATTGGGGATGAAAGTCATATATCCAGGGATCGAGACACACCCGCAACATAAACTAGCCAAAGGGATGGTCAACAAAGACTACGGTTTCGGAGGGTTGCTGTCTATAGACATGGAGACGGAGGAGAGAGCCAATAAGCTCATGACATATCTCCAGAATGCCACCCAGTTTGGACTCATGGCCGTCAGTTTGGGTTACTACGAGACCCTAATGTCTTGCTCCGGAAGCAGCACCAGCAGCGAGCTCGACCCCTCCCAGAAGGCAGCTGCAGGCATCTCTCCTGGCCTTGTACGAATGTCCGTCGGGTATGTGGGTACATTGGAGCAGAAGTGGGCACAATTCGAGAAAGCATTCCTTAAAATGTAATTCATGTCTTAAATAATGACTAATGTTAA
Source organism: Lepidium sativum (assembly GCA_023374145.1). Classification (NCBI taxonomy): domain Eukaryota; kingdom Viridiplantae; phylum Streptophyta; class Magnoliopsida; order Brassicales; family Brassicaceae; genus Lepidium; species Lepidium sativum. The sequence continues at coordinate 8,905 of JAKUCM010007837.1, forward strand.
GACATTTCAATTTATAAGTTTCCGAGATATCAGAATTTCCAGATGCCTCTTCTACACTCGAATGTTCTACTTTCTTTTTGTTGTAGGAGTCACCGAAATATATATGTAAAACGAAATGCGTATAAAATGATGATTTGAATAAATATTGGTTTGGGTTTTGTATTTATATGTGTATATACTTAAATAAGGAAGGGTTTAACATCAATGAAGTTGAGGAGTAGTGGATCTGCGCCAAATGAGCTCAAGCTCACGAGCGAACTCCTTCTGCCTACCAACAACAATAGTGATGTGATCTTTGTCAGGGACGACGTGGATCCTGGCACGCGGCACTTTCCTCTTGACACCGTAACTGCACTCCACGGGGATCAGCTCATCGCTACTGCCGTGGAAGACGGTGACATGACAGTCTAAGTTGTCACGAACATGGTCCAGATAAGCTTCCACTTTGCTCCCCGACCCGAAGATGATGTTGTGTAGTGTGTGCCACGACGCATTGTGTGTGTGACACAAGAACCCTTCTATCAAGTACGTTCGCATCCTGCGTGAATATGTTCACCTTTTCATTACATCTAAGCGATGAATCTTTGTTGAACTCAAAGTGAAAGAATGAGTACCTGTTTCTGGTGAGTAGCCTGGTGAGAAATTCCAACAAGTGGTGGTTTTTGCAAAGCACTAGACTTACGGTGCGGCTAACGTGCTCGTACCAGCTAGCCACTGAGGCTCCAAAGGCTATCGGAGGCCAAACCTCCTTGGGCGCCACTTTTCTCATCACATATTGCGTTGCTTGTACTCCCTTTGGCACCGAATAGTATGGCTGCAAGTTCCCATTGATTAACTTAATTATCATACTAACCAGGGAGCACCATTTTATACTAATAAAATGAACTAATATGACTCACAGGAGCCAATAGAGTGAGTGACTTGATGGCTCCTGGGTGTTTAACGGCGAGGGCAAGAGCCAAAATGCAGCCAAGGGAGTGAGCCACTAGGTGGAATGTCTTGAGTCTAAACTGAGAGATCACTGATCTCTCTATCATCTCTAGATGCTCTTTCAAAGTATACAGTGAATCATTAGGCTTTGGACTTTTCCCGTAACCCAAGAGATCAACTGCCAGGAACCTGTAGTTGGATTTGGCGGAGTCTGAGAAGTTTGGAAACAGAGTCTCTGTCCAAAACGTGGATGATGATAAAAACCCATGTATGAACACTACGTTCTCTTGTGCCTTGTTCTCTGCACAATTCAATATTTTATATTTTGTTATATATGGGTGACTTTAACCTAACAAAAATAATCTAAGTGTTAAAGAGCTGCGGGGACCTCAATGTGAATGATCAAAGACTTAATTTGGAATGGGCCCATTCTCTTAATAAATGTCTTCGCTATGTTTGATTTCATTGCGTCCACTTCACATTAAGTCTCCATTATCTCACACACTGTTTTTGAATGATTTTTTCAACAAACATCCTATGTAATTTGATTAGACGTGACAATCCAGTTAAAAGGATGAATAAATTGATTGTACTAGTACAGATCTCTTTCAGAAGCCATATTAATTATTAATGAGACTTAATTTGATACAAGACCATTCTTTTGTAACCAAGAATAATCAAACATTTTCGTTTTGCATGAAAATCTAGTACTGCGCTCTTAGATGTAAATGCATGGTGCACGAGACACTAGAGTGAAAGAGGAGCCAAAAGGGAAAGGTTATTCAAATCTCAAGACAGGACCACAAACACAGGGGATTGATTATTCACCCAATTTAGATTGTGTAAAATGTAGAATGTAGTAGAGCACTCAAAGATAAAATAGATGTTGTGTACCTTTGGGCTGTTGGACATTGACAAAGAGAAAATGGTTGGAAGAGGAAAGCCAAGAAGTGCAGAAAGTGCAGTGGCAATCAGACCATCTTGGTGTTCTTTGCAACTTCTCGACCACTGAGGAGTTCACAGTCAGTAATGTCTTTTTAGTTGATAGTGACCTCTTCTTGGACTCATCACAACATTCCACAACATCTTTCTTGAAGCATTTGGCCAGCTTAGTGAGCTTGGTGAGGAGTGAAGGGCGTGAGTAAAGAGTGTCGGAGATCTCATCCAGATGGATCTTTGTCCTTGAGAGTGAGACCACCTTCGAGTACTCTCCTGATCTTTCCGAGACTATCATCTTGGCACCTCTGCTCCTTCCAGATGCGGTTGGTTTGGCCTCAGGCGGGGGACAGCAGTAGCAGGGTTTCCACTCAGACTCGAAGAAGAAATCAAGCGTCTTATAGGTAAAGCAGAGCAAAAAATCCACAATGTCGAGGATAAAGAAGACGAAGAAGCCCACGGTGCAGTTGAGCCACCGTGAGAATCCCATGTTGTGGAGTTTGAGTCTTGTGGAGGGCATGTATGTATGGTAGTGATGATATGTTGAAAAGACAAAGTGCGTGTGAGAGAGAAAGAGAGAGAATGAAAGTATAATAATAGCAACTAAGTTAATGAAGAGAGAGGAGAACAGATGGCAGATACATGAATTTATTGTTGGCATTTAACATTCATTGTTGGCCAAAATGATGAATGAAATTGGGTGGCCGTTGAATCTTTTTCTCAACACTCGAACACGCTTATAGAATCCAGCACATACTACCCTTATATAAAGAGCTAAAACAATGAGAATATTCTTGGGGAACATATGACGTCGATTAGTCCTGTAATGATCTAAATTATAATGCTACTATATAAAGACCTACTTACGTACACAACTTATATATATATGAAGCCATCACTCTGAATGCCCATCTAAGCAGCCTAGCTGACCTCTTTTTAGACAATTCTATAACATGTATACTCATTATGGAGAAAGCAAGTTAATGAGAAGGACGTCTCGAGCAACAGCTAATCACATCTTCTAGCTTACCCAATATAATCTACATCGATTGATTAATATCAATTAGTAGAAATATTCAAGTGCTTGCATGAGGATAGAGTGAGATATAGGAGTGTGGGAAGGAACGTGAAACCATGTGCTATGTTTTGAAAAGGTTCAAAACTTGGTTTTAGGGTTTAGGGAATTGGTTTTGGTAGAGCAGAAAAGGTAAGTAGAAATGTAAGAAAGAGAATTAGTTACAACTGTAAGCAACGAGCAATGGTCAGCGACAAGTGACATATTTTTTATAAGTGCACTATATTCCAAAATGTGGCGTTAGAAATGGTTTGGACTGACAAAATTAAGAGTAACTAATGATAAAAATATGTAATGTAAAAAAGTCAAAAGACTCAGAAGCCATAAATGCGAATCTGATAGAGTTTGGTAGGGAGTTTCTTTGATTTATTGTTTTACATTTTATGAAACTTGAAAATGTTCGTTCCTCTCCTCCTCCTCTATTATTTATCCCTACTTGCTAATTATTTAATCCATCTACTTTACCATAATAAATATAACATAATGTCACTCGGTATTTGATTGGCCATCGACATGGATACATAATTCAGACAGTGTCACACATACATTACATAACACACATTCACAGGTGGATACATAATCTCTGTTGACTAACTAGTAAACGTGAAGACTTGTACGAAAAGATGTCTCAGTTAAGTAGGCCGTTATTAAATGGGCCTTTTGTCTATGGGCTGTATGTAGTCCATAGACAAATCTTAATCAAAACCAGAGGCAAACAGAGTGGACACTTGTAAGTCGTAAAGTATCATGTTTGTGTGGCTACTAATGCAATAAAAAGAACAGAGTATGATGGTCGGGAAGAGCACACAGGGGGATAGATCTCATCCATGGCGGCTTTTGCTAGTCTGCAAGCATTTAACTTCAAATTTGGTAGACGTGCCACTCGATGTGGGATTGCTGAGCCGAGCGGAGAGCCTGCTTCGATGGGGCTCAAGACTAGATACGACGATGGGTTGGTTGAGAGAGTGTTCATGGGTTTATTCGCAAGAAAGATGGACAAGTTCGGCTCAAAGAAGAAGGAGACGAAGGAGAAGGGATTTTGGGAGTATGATTACGAGAGCTTCGTGGAAGTGTCAAAGAGAGTGATGCAGGGACGATCCAGAGTGCAGCAGCAAGAGGCCGTGAGGGAGGTTCTTCTCTCTATGCTACCTCCTGGTGCTCCTCAACAGTTCCGAAAGTTGTTCCCACCAACCAAATGGGCAGCAGAGTTCAATGCAGCTCTTACTGTGCCTTTCTTTCATTGGTTGGTTGGTCCTTCTCAGGTAATCATATCTCTTTCTTCCAATTTTGATGCATTTGTACTGCTTTTTGATTGATTCTTGCCTTCTTTGTGATGCCAGGTCATAGAAGTGGAAGTGAATGGGGTCAAACAGAGAAGTGGAGTTCGTATACAGAAATGCAGGTAAGAAGTGGATGCTTCTACGTCCTACCTGTCTTTCTCAAAATCTGACACACTTGATCTACTGTTGATTGAAGGTATTTGGAGAACAGTGGGTGTGTAGGTATGTGTGTGAATATGTGTAAGATTCCAACCCAAGATTTCTTCACCAATGAGTTTGGCCTCCCACTCACCATGAACCCAAGTATATATATCTCTCTCTTACTCTATCCTTCTTTTCTGGCTTTAGCCCTCTTTTTTTTTTTATATTTTTTTTATTTTGGTTGTATAGATTTTGAAGACATGAGCTGCGAGATGATATACGGGCAAGCGCCTCCGGCCTTTGAGGAGGATCCAGCCACCAAACAACCTTGTCTAGCAGACATATGTAGGTGTTACAAGGCTCAGATTCCATAGATATAGCTAGGATGTATCTAACATGATGCTGATGTTTATCTGCAGGTTCTATGTCCAATCCAAATTCCCCAATCTGCCCTAAACTACAGGCATGAGTGGATTGGATCAGAAGCTACTTCTTTTTCTCTGTAATTTGCTATTTCCACACGATATACATACTTATTCAAAACACATACATGTAGAAGTCAACACTGTAAAGTTGAGTTAAGTTAGTATTCTGTCTTTTTACTCTGCTTGAGTAGTTAAAGGATCGGATAATAATACAACCATTTCTCTTTGTCTTCTATTCCAACTCAAACAAAATGATTATAACGTGTATCTCAAGTCTTACTCGTAGTGGTAATATTAAACCATAAAACGAGATTAGCTTTAAAGCCACCCGGCAATTTCATTCCTCTAACCGGTGGAGTTCTGCTGGTTCAATGATTCTTTTGCCCACACCACGGAGCCTTAGAGGCAGGCCTTGTTCGTTTGGTTGGCGAAAGCGAGTGCGATTAAATATTTGATTTTTTGTTCGTTTGGTAATCACTAAATTGTTCGTTTCGTAGTGCAGCGACTTTTTTCTTTTTCATTTTTTCTTCTAAATTTTTCCAATATAAAATTTATATATATTTACAAAATGAAAAAATTGTATGTTAATTTAAATTATAAAATATTGATATTTATTTAGCAAAAGTATATTAAAATATCATGAAAATTAAATAACAAATATTACCACTTTCATATATTATTTATCAAAAATATAATTTTATACAATTAAAATCAAATTTTTGTAAATTAAAATTTTTTTTTTTTTGTCAACTAGCCTACTGACTTTTAAATCCTACTCCTACAACTACAGGTAGGAGGTTCGATCCCTGGTGCCATGAAGATTTATAAAGTGACTACACCACTGGGCCACCTGTCCTCGGTGTAGTCACTTTTATTTACATATGAAAAAATTATATATTTTTAATTATTATATATTATACAATTTTATGTTAATTATTTTTTTTTTAATTTTTTAATTAATTAAATTTTTAGTCGGTAGTGTTATTCGTTTGGCAGTCCCTGGTTACTAGCAACCAATCGCAATGACTAGTTGCTGAATTTTTTAGCGACAATCGTCGCTGCGTCTGTTGTTTGGTTGCTACGACTGGTCACTAAACCAACGACCACAAAACAAACAAATTTTAGTTACGGTCACTGGTTGCAGTCGTCAATGACCATCAAACGAACATGCCCACAATAGAATATATTTTGGTTTTATGACTCATATTTATACATACTGAGAGACGACCTGAACTCCAACTGACTAGGTTTAAGGGAGTGAACAGAATATGCAAAATTTAAATGCTAGATAGAGAAATCAGTTTGTTAGTTTATAAAGAGACCTATGGTTAGGAGAGGTGGAGCAGATGAGGCATTAATGTTTGAATGGGTCCACTTAATTTAGTTACACCAACACAGAAATTGAGAGGTGGATTCATTGAAACCACAGGTTAAGTCGTTGGCCCTTCCAAGAGAGTACATCGCCCAACAAACAATCGTGATGAAACTACAACAAACGTTATATAGTTTCATATTCTCTTAAGTAACTACATTAATTTGTTAGTTATATAAGAGTAAGAGGGCCTGTGTTTCTTAGAAAGCTTTTGAGGTCTTTAGGAGGAATGACTGAAGCTGATAAACATGTGATGAATCCTTCAGCTTTGCAGAACACTTGCATCTTCTTATTAAAGTGATAGATAGATCATAGATTACCCTACTTTTTTCTTTTTTTCTTTTTTCTCAATACAGAATCAGAGAAGGTAATATCATTACCCTCTTTCTTTACAGCTAAAAGCTTGAAAAGGTGAGTGATATGCAGATGCAGAAACTATGATTACCAGAAGCCCGACTCTATATCCTCACAATACCAGCGTAAAAGACGACTCAATGGACTCAGTCTGCAAAACCTGGAAGCTTTATGATAATCCCTACTACTGCTCTTCACAGCATCAACACCAACACCAACGCAAGGCATTTATTTGGGATCTGAATTTCATAAAGGTCTTCATGGAATCTGAACTAGGAAAAGCTCGAGCCGAGATCAAGGATTTGAAGGCAGAGCTTGAGTCCGAGAGAAAAGCTCGAAGACGGGTAGAGTTCATGAACAAGAGGCTGGCTAAAGACGTGAAGAAGAAGCGAATGAGTAGAGGAGCAGAGGAGATGCAAAAAGAACGGCTCTTAAAAGAATTATCTTCAGAGATGGTTAGGATGAAAAGAGATCTTGAGGAAGAAACTGGGATGCAGAGGTTGGCGGAGGTTTAGAGAGAAGAGAGAGTTCAGATGAAGCTGATGGATGCAAGGTTTTTCTTGGAGGAGAAGCTATCCTAATTGGAGGAAGCTAAATAGAGAAGGAGAGGAATAGGTTGATCAAAGCAAAGATAGTGGAGAAAGCATATATGTAGCTTAAACAGGTGGTGGGAGACAATCCGCAGTTAAAGAGAGGAATCAATCCTTGAGCAATAAGATCAAAGAGTGAGCGATGAGGTTCAAAGCTCAGACAAAAGACCACCCCAAGATCGATGTATCCCTCTTCTCTCCTATCTCCTTCTTACTGTAAGCTTTTATTAATTTATATTTCTGTCTCTCTTAATCTCTGTTATTCACATCTAAAACCGAAGATGTATGATTATCGTTGTTTACTAGTTAGATAATGTTTTCTCTAATTTGATTTCTAACTTGAAGTAGATTTTGCATCTGACCAAATATCAATCAATGACCTAAAATGTTGCTTTAATTTTGTTATTCTTTGGTGGAAACCAAGTTGAATTTACTTTTGGAATACCAACTTTGGGCCTACTTTAATTCATGAGATACTTGAGTAATTAGTAGATGAGAATCTTCGGAAATTAGGTACACCTACTAAATCAAATTGAGATTTATACAAATACATCTTTAGATATTCTTAAATTCGTTTATGATACCACTTTGAAAGTTTTTGCAACTTGTTGTAGTACCGTAAATTCATGCTCCTTTAGTTAAACAAAAGGCACATATTACAACATGGTCAATTAGTATTTCACTTGGTACTTATAAGTAGATGGAGTCTTTGGAGTTAAAAACAGAGTTAGATACTAAAATAACCATTGATTGTTGCAAGACTTAAAATACACCAGAAATAAAAAAATCTAGGAATTAGTGTACCACCGACAAGACAATGTCAGACGAATCACTTGTGATGCTGGATGCGACGACGTTCTGACCTTTAGCCACGGCTCTCACACTCTCTATCAGCTCATTAGTTCTTCCATCTTCCGACAATATCTGCAACAGCTCGTCAGTGTTTATGACCAGCTTCACTTTCCATATTCCACTTTTGCTGCCTGTACGCCTCCTCCTAGTCTTATTATCCTTGTGTCGGATTCTTGTGTAGTTGTTTCTCGAAAAGACGTCCGTGTATGATCTTTTCAACATCATGTGGTTGTAATCTAGAGACATTCTGTATTGAGTTATCGCTGGCAAGGATTCGCTGTTGGATCTCACGTGGCAGCTTCCGACAGTAATACTGGGCAAGAGATAGTAGGAGTGACCGGGAACGAGGAGATAGTGGTGAGGCAGGGGTTCGAAGAGGAAATCAAGTCCCGAGAATATTGAATGGCCTGAGAATTCGTGAGAGACGGAGCCAGCGGTGACAGGGGAGTAGAACTCAAGAACTCCACCGTCGGATTTGATGACTTTGATCATTAATAAGTCTTCCTCGTCACCTAACCCTCCAAATAAACAGTTCCCCATGGCTTCACTTGAATCCGCGAGAGAGCTTCCCCTATATATGTGGACACAAAAGCCCGGTAAATCAATTGAAACTGCGGCGGAATCTTCTTCGCTTTCATTTTTAATTCTTTTTTGCTATATACTAGTAATATATTGCTTCCTTTTCTTTCGAGACATTCTATAAATTAGTGTTATTCTTTTCGTTTTTGGTGATGAATATGGGGATATAATAAAGTGAATTAAGTTCAACTGACCATGAACGTACTTAATTATATATCACCACTCATTTAATATTTATATCTTTAACTTCTTTTTATTCATTCCTAAAAGCATGAATGGAGCAGAAATCCATCGTCAGTGGAACATTTTGAGTTGTGACATCCCAAAAAGAAAGAGTCCGGCTATATAAAGAATACATCAAATCATATTTTATTATACTAAACGAAAAGAGAGAAGAAATAACTTAACTAAAGGGATTAGAGGATGGGTCCATCTCACTCCCATTGAAAAGTACAAGGTTCTCCCAAGTGACATTGGTCGGAGTCTCTATCCAACTTTGTCTTTTATAAAATGCTTTGGTCTCTCTCTGACCATATTTGAAGCCTAGTCCTATTTTGGCGCCAAAAGCTAATTCTACAAATTTTCACTCACTTACCAATTGTTCGAATATATGTGATCTAGTATTGGATTTATTTTCTTCTGTTTAGACCTTTACTATTATTCAACATGAATGGCCCATTGTCAAATATTAAGGACATTTATTTATTATAATGGTTTTAAATTCTAATGAATAATAAAAGAGACAAGTCATGTCTATGAATTGAAGGAGTGGGTGCAGCGTGGAATGTGGCTGATATTGAACATGGCTCCACTTTTGTTGCTGTTTGGACTGGGCGCTGTTGGACTTGCCGTAAGTGTTTCCTATTACAATCACCATCATGGATTATTTGAAGCTCAATCCCCACACTGATTGGGCACACACTTTTTATTAATGCCATGTTAATTTGTAGAAAATGTGGCTGAAGGTGCAAGAGCCAGGGGAGCCTCTAAAATCATTGGGATCGACGTTAACCCTGACAAGTTCCCATTAGGTATAATAAATGTAATAGCAGATGAATCATGCATCTCAAATACATAAAGTAAAGAATTTTACTTTGATGAACAGGTAGAGAAGCAGGGATCAGTGAATTCATAAATCCGAAGGAGGGTGAGAAGGCAGTTCATGAGACGGTAATGGACATAACAGAGGGAGGAGTGGAGTACAGCTTCGAGTGTGCGGGAAACATAGAAGCACTTCGAGAGGCCTTTATGTCTACAAACTCAGGAGTGGGAGTCACAGTGCTGCTGGGCGTTCACTCAAGCCCACAGCTTCTCCCTATCCATCCCATGGAGCTCTTCGAAGGCAGGTCCATCACCGCTTCTGTTTTTGGAGGCTTCAAACAAAATACTCAATTGCCCTTTTTCATCACCCAGTGCCTCCAAGGTCTTCTCAATCTCGACCTCTTCATCTCTCACCAGCTTCCCTTCCATGATATCAACAAAGCCATGCAGCTGCTTCAACAAGGCAAAGCTCTTCGTTGCCTTCTCTGCCTCTGAACTTGACATCATTTTCAATTTCCAAGTCATTGTCATTTTTTTACTGTTTTAGAGTTTCCTTATTGGTCCATCTCCAGACTTGTTCCTATGATCACCAGTCCTATTCATTGTAACCCATAAAATATGAATATGTTACCAAAACCTCCATTTCCTTCAACTGTGTCAACCGGTTAGCATCCAGACTTGCTGATGACATCTAAATATACCATATGTCATATTGATTTCTTGCACAAGTCGATCTCAAATGCATGAATATATCGAAAGTGAAGTTTACTACAGATGAAAGTATTGATGAGATGCGAAACCCTCAACTCTTTCCTTAACAGACAACGATTAGAATTGTCAAGAGCTATAGACCTTAGACGGTAGAAGAAGAAGAAGAAAAAAGAAAGCAAAGAAATTTAAACGTGATAAGTTACTATTCCACATCTGTCCTATCTCCAAACAAAATCAGTTTAATAGTGAGTTTGTTCTGTTTTATAATCTCCATCACTTTCACTTCATTAGAAACTTAAGACATGTTTATTAACGCAGCGTGGCTTCAACACTTAAAGAATAGTTCTCGCTTCTTTTCCTCTTTACCCATTACATGATTGATACATAGAGACAGTCTTTCTCTATTCAAACTGTAAAAATAGAAACCCGTTCTCTCCATTTCCTCATTCGCTCCCTGTCTACTTACATGTACACTCTCCTACATCCTTTTCCCCATTCTTGCAAATCTTCTAGCTACTCCGAATATCACCGCCTTTGTCAACAGCCCTTTGTCCAGTGTACATGCAAGTGCAATCGCCCCTCCCACCACTAGTATCTTTGGTATGTTTTTTCCCATCGGCTTCTCTCCTGTAACCTCTGCTATCGAATCCCTCTCATTCATGAACTCCTCCGCACTCACTTTAGTGTTGACGTGAGCCATTGATGCGCTTGTCGATAAACTTGCCCCTGCTGCTCTGGCCCTCTGATATGCACGTAAGCCTGGCTCTATTTTCTTCACCGCACCCCACATTCCCTGTCTCACCCCTAGTTTCGCGATCTCCCATGGTATTCCCATATCTTCATGGTGAAATAGCAGTACCTCACACGATGTCATCTCACCATCGCCTCTTTTGGATTCAACTACGCCATGACATATATATCCATTTAAGAAACTCACAACATTAAAAACAGAGACAACTTGCTTATGTGCATTGCAATCGTAGTACCTGCACGGATGCACCAGCTCGAATAGTATAAGTCGACCCGCCTTGGCTTGTTTTGTCTTGGTACAGACGGGTATTGTACTCCCTGAAACAAGTACAAGTACGTGATATAGCCCCATGAAAAAAGAATTCAATAAAAGAAGAGCTAAAAGCTCAGATATAATATGATTGGTTACTAGCAGAGAAAGAATACCTTTGTGATGCAGTAAAACACTCGGCCTGCATCCCAAATTCGACGGCCTATAATATATTCCCTGTCGCTACAAAAGAAGGGGAACTGCAATGGCGCAGTGAAAGATATGAGTAAAAAAGCAAAGAGAAGCTTAAGTAGGCAAGAAACAACAAGTGCGTACCTTGCGCACCCATTGCACAACCATAGTGCCCGTGTCCTTGCAACGCTCCAGAGTAGAAGAATACAAAAGCATATCGTCCCATTTGGAACGGAACTCATCATCCCAAAAGAAGTCCCTCACCATCTCGGGAGTGGCATCCTCAAACACAGTTCTGCTACGGTACTGGGGAGGCCCATTCTGGAATCAAACAAAAAATGAATAGATTGAAATGTGTAAAATTTTGAAGATGCTAAAAGCAAGGCATTCAACAGATAAGAGGGGTACCTCAGGATCTCGCCTCCAAGCTTGATAAGACAACGTTGGTGTTGATCGGTCCATCATTTGAATCCAAGCAGGACCGCCATCTTTGACCTCAACCAACTTCCATAGATGCTTAAAATCATCTTCCGTTACAAACCCAGAATTCTTCTTTTCAGCCTCCTGCGGAGAAAGGCTATTATACAGAAGAAGAGGTGATTAGCAAAGACAGTGAAAGTGAAAGTTGCATCAAATCAGATAAACTAACCAACCTGGTGGGGTTAACTTGAGGTTCCGGGGTTTTGAGGATAGAAGTGGGAAGCTGAAGGTTGAGGGGATTGAAGGTAAAGTTGAAGAATTTAGGTAATTCAGAAGAAAGTTTATCATCTCCAGTGAGATAAGCCCACTTGGGCCTCCATACCCAACCCACAAAAACCCCGACAGTCACAGCAATCCACAGTGGCGTAACAAATACCAAAAGGTCAGAGAAGCCGATGGTGAGAAAGTCGGAACTCCATCCCATCTTGACCCAAATAGAGAGAAACCCTCGATGGAATCGAATGAATAGGCGTCAAAGCACAGCGATAGGACGAGGGTTTAGACTTTGAATTGAACCCAAACTCAAAGTGGAGAAGAGATTGAAGAAAAAGAAAAAGAGGATAAGGATTAGGATTTGGGAGATAGCGTAGGTCCAATATCGGGATTCGATGCAATCTTCTTCACTCACAATCTCTCGTTTTTATATTTTTGAGAGGAAAAAGTAAGAAAAATGGAGGAAAGTGGACCAAAACTGCTTCTTGCGGCTGTGTGCATTCCTCTCCACGTGTTTGTTTTCGCATTTCTATTCTGTGGTCGCCGCATTCTCCCTCTCTATTTTCCTTTATCATTTCATTTTTCATAATTTTATTCTAATTTTTTTTTTTTTCAACTGTGGCCGGCCCAATAGCCAAATTCATACATAATATAGGTGAAGGACTCGATTTTTAGTTGTGCAAATGAACTATCTTATGTGGACCTACCGTTTGCAGCTAAGAGCCATTTGCAATTACTTATCTCTTCTGATTTTATCTTTTATTATTTTTATTTTTCCACGTGGAAAATAAGGACCAACAATCTATTTTCTCTTCCAAATATTCATATAACACTTTTTTCACTCAAACTTTAGAGCATGAGCAATGGTGAATCATTTTAGGGAGTTCTTATAAAAATTTTTTTTTAAAAAAATTAAAAAAATGGAGCCAATCAAGGTTCGCCACGTGGCAAACCCGTCTCTTAAATGGGTACCGCAAGAGACGGGTTTGCCACGTGGCGAACCCTGATTGGCTCCACTTTTTAATATATATATTTTTTTTATAAGAAACTCCTAAGGAGTTCACCATTGTTCATGGTCTTAGATCTAGTATTCATTCCACCCAAAATATTAGTTGAAAACTTAATTACCCATAAAATTAGTTTGATCCGTTAGAATAGGAATATTAATCGTAAAATTATGTGGACAACTTCTTGTTTGATTAAGGGATGGATATAGGAAAACCAAAACGTTTGTGAGAAAAAATGGTCAAAAGAATACATTTGAGAAACTACTTCTAAGCTCTTCACATATCAAAAGATACCTTTGAATGAGCAATGTTACATCTCCAAATATAGACCAAAAGTTTTTCATTGGAATCTGAAGTTCACTTTACTATATAAAGAGAATAGAGACCCATATCTACTACATCTTGCAAAACTCAAATTCCTATCAAATCAACAAATTTGTGGTTTTAAACTTCGCGTATATGTTCCATACACACTAAGTTTGGGAGGAAGTATTAGAGAAATTATTATACAAATCCATTACTAATTTATTGAGCTCATGTATTTAGGGTTTTGACCAAATTAGTATAGTATAAATATCCTGAGAACTTTATAGGAATTGTCTTCAAGCCACTCTTCATTTTCATTTATGAAATATAGTATGCAATCATTTTGATATCGGTGACAGCCTAATATTCTTTAATCTTCTTATTTCCTTTTATCTAAATAAAGCTTTAACGAGCTATTACTTATTTTCTATTTCTATGTTATCTAGTTCAATAAATTAAGTTCTAAACTTGAATCTTCTTTATTTAAATTTGTTGACACTTTGTATGGCTATATAATGTATAGTTTTTGCTTCATTTGTATGATGTTGTAACTTAAAATATTTAATTTGATGGAATCAGCTGTTTGATCAAGAAGAGAAAAAAAAGAATGGAATGTTAACTTTAGAAGCTAATTTTTATACCTCCCTGCTAAAAAAATAGGGAACTATATATACAAAAAATAGAATATTACTACGATTTACATAGCCAGTAAGCCATAAGAGGTGAGAATTTCTTCCTGAATCTCTTAGAGAGAATGATCGATGTCCGCTCACAGTCCTGTGAAGTCTCTTGAACAAAATGTCGAATATGGAAGGGAAGAGCGGTCGTGGATCCTCTCATTCCTTCATGGAAGCTCAAGAACTTTGCTGCTCCTTTTCTTAAAGTAGAGATTAATTAAAGCATGCATATGGAGAGACGTCTTCCTTTCTGGTTTGATTGTTGACTCCCCTTGATTGGGACGCCTTCTCTACATAATCAGAGACTCAGCCCATAGGCTTCTTGGCATTCATTAGCATGCATGATAGGAATGATTAATTACCGTTACTTATATAACTAAGACGATGAATATTAATACGTCAAATGTAGCAGCTAATGAAAATTACCATTATTTATAAGAAATGGCGATCTTATATGTTGACCGGTTGCTAGAACTATCGTAAAATGTTGCGATGATTAACTGATGTAAATATTTACAATCTTTTCCCTAACGGATGTAAATAATTGTACTGTTTTCACAAATCATTTGTTCTAATTGATTTTGGCAAATTGTTGTTGCATCACTTAATATGCTTGTCATTAATTGGCAAGCAATATTACTAAAATTGAAGTAAAGTAAGTTACTCACAATTCACGTGGTATACATTACATAAATTATACTGTAAAATATATTTTTCATTTTTCAGTGAACCTCATAGTAACAAAAGTTTTTACTATTGATCATCTGGAACCATTGTGGGACGATTCAACTTTGTTTTACTTAATCGTTGCGTTTTTGAATCTGTGAATCAGTGAAATTCATAAATTTACATGTATAAATAAAACTATTGAATAATGGAAAAAAATCAATGGAAAATGTATAACATAATGAAGTCAAGATAAAGTAGGAACTATTAACTACAAATCATTAGATAACCTTGACTAGAATGATTTATAACATTCGATTATCCAGAAAATGATTCAGACATACTATAATGATAACCCATGTTATAGAAGTCTCTTTTGGACAGAAAAGAAAAAGATAGTTCACTTAAATGAAACACAAACTACTCCTCTGAATTTTGTAAAGGTATAGTTTGTACTATCAGGAACATAGCTTCCTTGTTCAGATTAATAGATCCAGAGCTTGCTTCACAATTCCTTCAGCAATGGTTCATGCCTAGTCGTCATCCGCAATACTTCACAACGAGTACAACCATAACTCTTTGCCATCTTTTTTATTGACATCTCCCTTACTACTCACATAATTTCCTTCTTTTTTAGGTTCAATTTGTTTTTTTTTTCCTTACAAATTTTCTCTTTTGTAAGGCCCTTTTGAATTGTTAACTTTGAATTCATTATTTCAATTAAACAAAAACCATTAAAATAATATTGTGTTTATTAATATGTTATGTTCCGATTCTCATATTTAAATTACAAAACATATATGATCCTTAAAGTTACAATTTCGACTTTTAATTTTCAATCGTTTTAATTGAAATTCAACATATCATTTGTTATAAATCAAGAGTTATTAAAATTAGGAAAAACTAATTTAATTCTAAATGTATTTGGTCCAACTATATAAAAAAGTTAATGGAGAATAATAACTTTATTTATTGCTATATTTATTTTCCATTTGTAACTTTTTCCATTTAATAAATCTATTACCCTGCAATTTACATTTTTGAAACAATTTGTTATACCCAAGGGCCAAAGTAAGCAAATATTAATAAAAGAAATGAAAATAAAACTTTACGGTCAACAAAAGCAACAATTATGACAACCAATAAATCTTCAAAGACCACCCAAATGGAGAAGACAAGTGAGATCAGGTACGCGGGTTTCATTTAGAAATCCAACAAGTATTCGTATAAGGTTGAAAAGCGTTAAAAAATATAAAATATAACAACAAACGGCACATGTTTTTCGTTGTTCACTTGTCAATGTCATATTTGTACTACCATACACCTAACATAATCAACTCAAAGAAATATGAAACACTATCACGAATCGTGGACGGTCATTGAAGGACCATCACGAATCTCTACTAAAACGTTTATTGTTTCTACTGCTGCGGCTTTCATTGTCATATTAATTGTTGACTTCAACTTTGATTGATGCAATGCAATCTCCGGCCTTTAAGACTTCACCCATTGTCATGAACAAATCCTCTCCTTTCTTTCTTTGTCCCGTCAAACATGGTACTCCTTTAAGCAATTATAGGCCAATCTGGCTTAGATGATCACATCTATAAAACGCAAAAGCCCAATTCCATAAGTTTTGGGTGTAATCCTAAACCCAATTGATTATTTCGTTAATATGATTTTTTTTTTACTTTTGTTATTCAACGGTACAACCAATCAGAGTTTTACATAAAATATAAAGAAACGAAACAATTTAAATATAAGCTTCTCTATGTGGTAAGTACCATTCAAAACTTGAATATGTGAAAAGCTTTATGCGATATGTATAGTTTTTGGGTTTCCGTTTCCATTTTGTTTCTCTTTCTCTTTTGGGTCAGTTGCACATTTCATGATGTTTGTTTTCTTGTTGATTTAACCATCTAGCCGATGGCTCAAACCAAAGTCTTTATTACAATGTAGTAGAAGTCTTTTTAATATATTTCTTTTCATAAAACCCAAAGCTTACTAGGTCAACTACATTAGTTTAAGCATTCCCGGTTAAGTAATATTTTGGTAGTTTGTCTTGACTGGTTTAGTAGAAGGTCGAAGAAACCCCATCAAAGTTAATCGTCAAAACAAACCAATCAAACAGATGACAAAACATTTTCACTGTTATCTTTTCTGTTAGTCTTATATGTGACGTTCGTCTCTTTGGAACCGTTTCCTCCTTCTTCTTTCCTTTCGTCGTGGATTTTTTTTGGTATGCGATTTTGATTTCTATCTAATGTCGAGCTTTAGATCTTTCATCTTTTACACCCTCCTCTCTCCAATAAATCATCCAGGGGTAAGCGATTGTATCTTTTGGTACTCGATAGTTTTATGATATTGATGCCCTATGTTCCTTGGGAATAAGTACTTGTTTAATGTCAGAGTGAAAAGGATAGAACGATACTTGAACTGACAGCTGAGTTAGAGAGGACAGGCCAATGATGCGAAGTTTCTATTTTGAGAAATATGGAAGAGTAGAAGTTTTAGCTTTCCTTCAAGTTACAAAAGACTAAGCTTGGAAGAGTGAGAACAACCTGCTGGATACATAACATCATAATTCAACTAGGCGTAATGTGGTTGGTATTGCAAACATTTATGGGAATCTATAATGTTCTTACTCATCCAGGAAACTCTATTGCAAAGGCTACCTATTATAACGGGAATATCCTGAAATTTGACTCCCTCTTTCACAAACCCCAAGACATTGTACATGAGCGATCTTACGGAAGACCACATGATTAACAGATGAGAATGGCAATTGGAACTTGTTGCTTGTTTCACAGACTATCGTTCAAGCTTATTTTGATGTTCTGCACTTTGATGGACACTTGTAACTTTTGATCTTCCAGTTCTTTCAACACTGAAAGTAGGTTAGTCCTGTAAGCTTTACATTTCCTGTTTGCTAATTCCAGCTTGTTTCTGAGCTAATTAATCTTCTTGTCCAATTCGTCCTGCAAAAGTGGAGCAAAATGGTCGGCAGTAGAAGAACATAGCAAAAACTACGTCAAGAAGATTATGGTTCACTCCCGACTCATTATGATTTACTTTCGATGCTTCAAAACAACAACCAAGTTGTGCCTTTATTATGTATGACTTTCTAGACATATTTATCATATCAGTTCAGTTCTACTGCATATCTTCGAATCATTAGGCAATGCAGAAAAAGTGTCATGACACCCAGATCTCATAATGTGCTTCTATAACACTAATCGTTTACTTTTATATCATCCAACACTAGCAACCAAGCATATCACAGATTAAGGCCCATCAATGTTTATAGGAAAAGGAAATATCGTATCGTGTCATCATCATTCAGACAAATGATGCAACGATCGTCCAGTGCTCGATCCTCAAATCATAGGAGTGCTTACAACAACACCAGAAACTAACTAACAACATTTGCAAGACTGAAAAATAACAAGAAATTCGAAATTCAGTATCATATATTTTAGGAAACACCTGCTCTGCCGCACCTATATATGAACTAAAGTCAAAAATATAAAATCTCAAATTTACCAAACATTAGGTCAAATATGGGAAAATTTTGATTTTTCAAAGGCTATAGCACACAAAAATAAATATATAAGTACAAAATATAAAATCTAAAATTTACCAAACATTAGTTCAAGTATAGGTGAAAAATGATTTTCCAAAGGGTATACCTCACAAAAATGAGTATATAAGTAAAAAATATAAAATCTAAAATTTAACAAATTTTAGTTCAAATTTTGGTGAAAAATAAATTTTCCAAAGGTTATACCTCACAAAAATGAATATATAAGTAAAAAATATAAAATATAAAATTTAGCAAACATTAGTTCAACTATAGGTGAAAAATTATTTTCCAATGGCTAAAGCTCACAAAAATGATTATATAAGTAAAAAATATAAAATCTAAAAATTACCAAACTTTCATTCAAGTATAGGTGAAAAGTGAAATTTCCAAAGACTATAGCTCACAAAAATGAGTATATATGTCAAAATATAAAATTTCATAATTACCAAATATTAGTTCAAATATAGGTAAAAAATGATTTTTCAAATGATATAGCTCACAAAAATGAGTATATAAATAAAAAATCTAAAATAAAAAATTTAACAAATTTTTGTTCAAATTTTGATGAAAAATAATTTTTCCAAAGGTTGTAGCTCACAAAAATGAGTATATAAGTAAAAAATATAAAATCTACAATTTACCAAACTTTAGTTAAAGTATAGGTGAAAAATGAATTTTCCAAAGGTTATAGCTCACAAAAATGAGTATATATGTCAAAAATATAAAATCTCATATTTACCAAACATTAGTTCAAATATAGGTAAAAAATGATTTTCCAAAGGCTATAGATCACAAATATGATTATATAAGTAAAAAATATAAAATATAAAATTTACCAAACTTTAGTTAAAATATAGGTGAAAAATAAATTTTCCAAAGGCTATAGCTTACAAAAATGAGTATATAAATCAAAAATATAAAATTTAAAATTTACGAGACATTAGTTCAAGTATAGGTAAAAAATGATTTTCCAAATGCTATAACTCACAAAAATGAATACATAAGTCAAAAATATAAATATAAAATTTACCGAACTTTAGTTCAAATATTGGTGAAAATTTCAAAGGCTACATAGCTCACAAAAATGAGTATATAAATCAAAAATATAAAATTAAAAATTTACAAAACATTAGTTCAAATACGGGTAAAAAGTGAATTTTTCAAAGGCAATAGCTCATAAAAATGAGTATATAAGTCAAAAATATAAAATCTAAAATTTACCAAATTTTACTTCAATATAAGTAAAAAACGAATTTTTCAAAGGGTATAACTCACAAAAATGAGTATATAAGTCAAAAATATAAAATCTAAAATTTACCAAACTTTAGTCAAAATATGGGTGAAAAATGAATTTTCCAAAGGCTATAACTCACAAAAATGAGTATATAAGTCAAAAATATAAAATCTCATATATATCAAACTTTAGTTCAAATATAAGTGAAAAATGAATTTTCCAAAGGCAATATCTCACAAAAATGAGTATATATGTCGAAAAGATAAAATCTTAAATTTACCAAACTTTAGTTCATGTATAGGTAAAAAATGATTTTCCAAAGCTTATAGCTCACAAAAATGAGTATATAAATCAAAAATATAAAATCTAAAATTTACAAAACTTTGTTTCATATATTGGTGAAAATTGATTTTTCTAAAGGCTATAACTCACAAAAATGAGTATATAAATCAAAAAATTTTAATTTAAGATTTACGAGACATAAGTTCAAGTATGGGTAAAAATGAATTTTCCAAAAGTTATAGCTCACAAAAATGAGTATATAAATCAAAAATATAAAATCAAAAATTTACCAGAAGTTAAGATCTATTAAACCAAAAAAGACATAAGATATACAAAGTCCTTTAACCACTACTCTGGTTCCACTTCATGTGAAAACTTGAATGAATTTAATTTAACTACCACGTGGCCCATTTATATATCCACCGGCCCAAAACTTTGTCTTTATTACGATCGAGAACGTCAAATCAAAAGAACCGTTGGGAAAAAACAGGGTTTAGAAATCACCTTCAAGAAAATACTCTCTTTTTCTTTCATTGCTCTGTTTCGAAAGGTGGAAGCAGATCTCTCTCCATCGTGCTTTTGATATTCATTTTCAGTACTGTGATAATTTTCTCTCTCTTTCTCTCTGTTTCTTTTTTTTTCTGGAGACGGTTTTCTTGGGTTTATGGAATAATCAGACAGAGAAACGCGATTTAGCTTGGTATGCGATTTTAATTTCTGCTATAATTTCTTGTTTCTTCGCGTAAATTATATGATTTTGGGGCTATAGTTTGGTTTCCTTTCATCTTATTCTCTTCAAATTTGTTCTTATATCGTTTCCTTCATGTTTTGTCGAAAAAATTCTGAAGAAGGCTCTCGTGAATTTCTTCGTTCTTTAGATCCAATTGTTACCTTCTCGGAGAAATTGATCATCTCCTTCCTTGATTTTTTTACCCTAGATTTTGAACTTTTGATTGTTTATTGGTTCTTCGCCTTTGATTTCGTGAAGTTGTGATGATTCGTGGTTAGGTTTCTCCTTCAATTGTCATAATCGTTTTCTCGGGAAAATGTATACGCGAAGACCTAACCTTCATCTAATCTAAAACGTAGTCACCGCAATTTG
The DNA here is from genome assembly GCA_023374145.1 of Lepidium sativum. Taxonomy (NCBI): domain Eukaryota; kingdom Viridiplantae; phylum Streptophyta; class Magnoliopsida; order Brassicales; family Brassicaceae; genus Lepidium; species Lepidium sativum. Next base: position 29,933 of record JAKUCM010007837.1, read on the forward strand.
ATGCGTGAGGCCAGGGATTTAAGGAGATTTCACTCCTAATTTGCAAGTCCTTCTTGGGAACATTTGCTTCTTGTTGGACAATTATTTTGAGATGTTAGGTTTAGCATATTTATTCGATTTGATTTTGGTTGCGTACTTTTTAGGGTTTATGTGAGTATACAAACGTATAAGTGAGTAGTTTATGTGGTTAGATTTTCGCTGAAACTTTTGGATAAGTTTATCGTCATTTTCCTTTGAGAATTGTTCTTAATTTTAGGTTGCATACAGAATATTGATAAATTCTGTGAACAACAGAACTTTGTAAGAGCCAGATTTGATTGATGAACTGATCAAATTGGTCTCGTAGACTGCCTTGTGTTTGGTGTTTGCTCTGCCAAAGATCAATGAGAACTGTTTCTAGTATGAAATCCGTATGGAGTTGGTAACGTTTTGTTCTTTTTTTCTTATATTCATAAACAGAGCTCTCTGCAACAGTGATAAAAAAAAACAGAGCTTTCTCCATTCCAACTTATCTGGAAGCATTTAGAGAAGAGTACTAGCCCATCAGGTCAGTAGTGTAAATACAGAATTGGGCCAAATAAAAAAATATAGCCCACTATTGAAATAATTCAGTAACTAAATAGAAAATGGGATAAGGTTTTTAATATGTAATCATTAGACTTTTGGACTTTAAGTATATACGAAATACGTTTAGGCAGTTAACCTAAATAAGATGATGGTCCAACTATAAAATCTTTTCGGGTAATTAAATAAGAAATGAGTTTAAATAAAAAGAAAGGGGTTTAGGGTTTCAATACTCTCTTTAGAAAAAATCAATTAATGATCTTAATCATATATTTTTATATGATTAAATGTGTGTTTTTTATTTATTAATATATACTGTTTTGGTCTTGCAGTTGAAAACTGGAAACTTTGCTGTTAATGTCTCAGCACACACATTGAGCGAATTTGCAGCTGTTGGAATATATCACATCAACAAAAATGAGAGACAAAGGTCGAACAAGCTTCTTTATCTTTATAGCACACATACAGAGAGGTTTTATGAAAAACACCATACATATATAGGGAGACTAAAAAAATGAATAAATTATAGAAAAAATATAGGATACATATAGATATAGATATATAGAGGAAAAAATAGGAGAGAATTAGGGTTTAGGGTTTAGGGTTTAGGGTTTAGGGTTTAGGGTTCAGGGTTCAGGGTTCAGGGTTCAGGGTTCAGGGTTTAGGGTTTAGGGTTCAGGGTTCAGGGTTCAGGGTTCAGGGTTCAGGGTTCAGGGTTTAGGGTTTAGGGTTTAGGGTTTAGGGTTTAGGGTTTAGGGTTTAGGGTTTAGGGTTTAGGGTTCAGGGTTCAGGGTTCAGGGTTTAGGGTTCAGGGTTTAGGGTTCAGGGTTTAGGGTTTAGGGTTTAGGTTTAGGGTTTAGGGTTTAGGGTTTAGGGTTTAGGGTTTAGGGTTTAGGGTTTAGGGTTTAGGGTTTAGGGTTTAGGGTTTAGGTTTAGGGTTTAGGGTTTAGGGTTTAGGGTTTAGGGTTTAGGGTTTAGGGTTTAGGGTTTAGGGTTTAGGGTTTAGGGTTTAGGGTTTAGGGTTTAGGGTTTAGGGTTTAGGGTTTAGGGTTTAGGGTTTAGGGTTTAGGGTTTAGGGTTTAGGGTTTAGGGTTTAGGGTTTAGGGTTTAGGGTTTAGGGTTTAGGGTTTAGGTTTAGGGTTTAGGGTTTAGGGTTTAGGGTTTAGGGTTTAGGGTTTAGGGTTTAGGTTTAGGGTTTAGGGTTTAGGGTTTAGGGTTTAGGGTTTAGGGTTTAGGGTTTAGGGTTTAGGGTTTAGGGTTTAGGTTTAGGGTTTAGGGTTTAGGGTTTAGGGTTTAGGGTTTAGGGTTTAGGGTTTAGGGTTTAGGGTTTAGGGTTTAGGGTTTAGGGTTTAGGTTTAGGGTTTAGGGTTTAGGGTTTAGGGTTTAGGGTTTAGGGTTTAGGGTTTAGGGTTTAGGGTTTAGGGTTTAGGGTTTAGGGTTTAGGGTTTAGGGTTTAGGGTTTAGGGTTTAGGGTTTAGGGTTAGGGTTTAGGGTTTAGGGTTTAGGGTTTAGGGTTTAGGGTTTAGGGTTTAGGGTTTAGGGTTTAGGGTTTAGGTTTAGGGTTTAGGGTTTAGGGTTTAGGGTTTAGGGTTTAGGTTTAGGGTTTAGGGTTTAGGGTTTAGGGTTTAGGGTTTAGGGTTTAGGTTTAGGGTTTAGGGTTTAGGGTTTAGGGTTTAGGGTTTAGGTTTAGGGTTTAGGGTTTAGGGTTTAGGGTTTAGGGTTTAGGTTTAGGGTTTAGGGTTTAGGGTTTAGGGTTTAGGGTTTAGGTTAGGGTTTAGGGTTTAGGGTTTAGGGTTTAGGGTTTAGGGTTTAGGGTTTAGGGTTTAGGGTTTAGGTTTAGGGTTTAGGGTTTAGGGTTTAGGGTTTAGGTTTAGGGTTTAGGGTTTAGGGTTTAGGGTTGGGTTAGGGTTTAGGGTTTAGGGTGGGTTTAGGGTTTAGGGTTGGGTAGGGTTTAGGGTTTAGGGTTTAGGGTTTAGGGTTTAGGGTTTAGGGTTTAGGGTTTAGGGTTTAGGGTTTAGGTTTAGGGTTTAGGGTTTAGGGTTTAGGGTGGGTTTAGGGTTTAGGGTTTAGGGTTAGGGTTTAGGGTTTGGGTTTAGGGGTGTGGGTTAGGGTTTAGGGTTTAGGGTGGTTAGGGTTTAGGTTTAGGGTTTAGGGTTTAGGGTTTAGGGTTTAGGGTTTAGTGTGGGTTAGGGTTTAGGGTTTAGGGTTTGGGTTAGGGTTGGGTTAGGGTTTAGGGTGGGTTAGGGTTTAGGGGTTTAGGGT
>JAKUCM010007838.1:0-22909 GCA_023374145.1 Lepidium sativum
ACCTTAATTATATATTATTGAAAGAGGATATTTTTTTACAACGATTTTAAATTGGTAAAAATATGTATTTTAAGTCATCTGAGAAGAAAAAAAAAAATGAGTTAAATTGTATAAAAATGAACTTTAGCGAATATTTGAAGTCTTTTTAATAAAACTTTTATTTTAAAAGGATTTGTGCTTGTTTTGCGGTTATTCTCTAGACTATACTATATAGATATATTAATATATAGACATTCTATACTTGCATAGGAAAAATCGGTCATTATTACTTGAGTTGAATAATAAATATAGTTAGATTTTTGTTTTAATTTTGGTATAACTATATTTTCAATTTTTATTGAAAGATGATTTTCCAGAAAATTTACCCAAAAGATAAACTATGAATAAATCCAAATACTATATAGGTCAAATTTAAAAAAAAAAACAATATATGTCAACTTTCTTTTAATATTTATCTATACTTTTCAATCTTATATGGATTTAAAATAACATTTTACAAAATTTGGTAATTTTTGAGTTACAAAGAGAAAAAGTACAATAATAAACTAAAGTAGTTCAATTCTACCATTCTACATGTTATTCAAAAAAATTTACAAGTTGGGTTTTATCGATCCAATTATTAAAAAAAAATATTATACTAAAACACAATATTTTAAATTCATCAAGATGTTGTTGTGAGTAGGTGGAAATTTAGATTTTACTATTTCCGTTGGTTAAAAAAACTAATGCATACGTTTTTGCATTTTATTATATGTTAGTTAATTTATATTTATAAGGATTATAAATTAATGTTTTATGTGACTAAACTAATATTTAATTGGGTCTGAGGTAACTAACGTATACTTCTTTTTACATATGTTATGATTTTCTAAAAAAGAGAGATATATATATATATATATATATATATATAACTCAACATATAATAGAGTTTGTATATAACACAAATATGATTTTATGAAAAATAAAAATACGACAGAAATTCTAAACTGCCAAATATGTTTAGAAAATAATTCATATTACATAAAAATTTTATATATATACATCGTGTAGTACATAATTCTCATTATGGACATATATAAGTCCTAGATGAACACAAGTTAGAGATTCAGTTTCTATGAGAACTGAAAACTTAGACAAAAAAAGATAACAACAATATGTATATAAATATATTTATTATTTAATTGTTATCCTCATTTTTGCAATATAAATTAAGATATTTTAATAAATATAATAGTATTTCACAAAAAAATATATGTTTTAGTAAGTATTTATTTTTATGTTTACATCCTATATATTTTTACTGTACGAGCATATATAAGTTCTAAGCGGTTTTTACAAGAACAAAAACATTATTAAAAATAGAATAATAGTAATATGTATACAAAATAAGTACTTTATCCATATTTGATATTTATAAAGTGTCGTTTGATATTCAATTATTAAAATTCAGGTCTTTATATTTGATAATTACATATCATCTCAAGTTTCAAGTCATTTAATAAAAATACAGATTACATGATGTTATGTATCACTTTAGATTACACATCATCCAATATTAGACCTCATTTGATATTACGAGTCATTAAGTATTACGAGTTATACAATATTTACATATTATTTGATAATTATGTTACATTTGAATTTTAATAATTATTTTTATAGTTGGTATATTTCTATAGCATTTGATATTCATATTACAAAAATTACATTACCTTTTTAATTACAAAAAGATTTTGAAAAGTTATCTCATGCTTTAACATGGGTCATAATCTAGTAAATATGTAAATTACCAAACTAAATACTATTGAAACCCTTCAGAGTGAGTATGAAAAAAAAACTTGAGTATGAAGGTTACAAATACACTGTCGGGACTAGAAATCTTCAAACTCCGAGCATCAAAACGAGGGACCCTAGGAAAAGGAAACCGTTCGCTGAAAGCCCACCGTCAACGGCGGTAAACCATAAAAGCCCGACACTCACTCCCTTCACTACAATGAAAGGAGCTTCAGTATCTAACCATGAGCCTTTTTAAGGGTGGAACTTTGCGCACCATAGCAATCGAAGAATGTAGGTTCCCATTTAGCGAAGTCTTAACTGTGAGGATGACAACTAGAAGGCTCCAAACAGAGCCCGACCACCTGAAGTTTGGCTAGGATCCGGAAGCCCAAAGTAAGAATCCTCAAAATTTACTACAACTTATTATTCGAGAGGTTTTACCTAGCTCCTCCTATCGCCACAAAACCTAAACTTCAAAAAAAAAAAAAAACAAGCCACAAGCAATCAACAGCCAAAGGAGCCCGCAAATAAAGCACCAAAACACCACAACGATATATGCTAAGAAACAACTAAAGCCATAAGGGTTAGACGGGAGACTGATACAAAGGTTTTCACAAAGGTCACTAATAAGCATTACAAACAAGCTCACTAAAATCACTATCAACCATAATTTCAACTCTTGTTGGCTAGGGAAAGATAGCCAACAAAAAATCATTCAAAAATTTCATCGAACACATATCGGGCCAGACGATAAACTTCCTAGCTTCTAGATTCAAGTGATCAAGTAAAACATGACATTAAGGACCACTCTAAGTGAAAGAATATATAGATATATAAACTTAAGAACTAAATTCAACCATCAAATCCTAAGGTATATAAACTTATGCACTAGATTCAACCATGAAATCTTAAGATATATCTACCCATCAAACCTATCACTTCACTACTCAAATATCAGTATATGAATAACAAAACCAGCAAAATGAAATAAGTAAAAACATAAAAATAATGAAAGAAAGATAAGAGAAAAGATGACCTAATCTCAATAGATGGGAGATGATAGTCCAAATGTCATCATCCCCAAAAGAGTCTCCAACTATTCTCTCTCTAATTTTCTTCAGTGGCTGCTGAAAATAGATAAGCGATTGTTGTTCTAACACTTAAAAATTAGTTTTAATATGTAAAAACAGAACTGGATCGGACCAAATAAAACAAGTGCGCTTGTGCAATTCTATTGACCAGGGTATTGACCAAGAGGTTGATATTTTGACACAGAGAGATTTCTTCATTTGTTTGTGCATAAAGTTAGACCATGCTATCAACCCAATTGGTCGATATTTTGACACAGAAGGGGAGTGTCCCGTTATGTGTGATTTCATGGACTAGGTCGTCGACCTGAAAGTCGATATTTAGATCGAGAAAGTATTCTTCCTCGACTAATACATATTTACTCTATCCCTAAGCTTCTTCACCCACCTCAAAATTCCAAATTCTCCTAAGTAGCTCCAAATCATCTGGATTGATTCAAGAAATGCAAAATATGCAATTTGAACTCCTAAAATTCTAAAATGTAAAATGTGTAAGAGAATAATCTAAAATAAAATTAATAAATGCTAAGTGATGTCAAATAATACAAAATGATGGTAAGACTAAGCTAATATTTACATATATCAAAGAGCCAAAAGTCAATCGAGTGCATGATTCGACGAAGACCCACATAGTCTTTGATTCCCGACAATATTTCAGGGATGTTTCATGCCCCCACTGGCGCCGTCCTCTACAATTTTATTTGGTGCTTCCCAACTAGGATTTTCGTAGACGTTGGATCTCCTAGTTATGCTATGGTGGGCTTCATCTTCATTAAGGTATTTGTTTAGTTTCTTTGTAGGCCCATTAAATTTGACTTATTATGTGGACAAATAATTTTATATGGGGATGTGAACAAAATATAAATGGATGTCATTTGGATATAAACGTTTTCTTCGCTATTTTTAGTCTTAGGATTGTCCTCCCCATGGGCGAGAACCCTTTCTCTATTGTTTTCTCTCCGTTCTAGAGAGATATATTAAAAACTCGATATTGATAATTCAACTAACTCTTTTGTTTGTTCGATTGCCCAGAGTGAAGATAGAATTCTGATTTGGTCACAATATACATGTTTCAGTTTTGATACCGCTTATCCAACTACTATCTAAAATTTCCAATGTTTCAATCTCAAAACCGCTGATCTAGCTACTAGCCGATACTTCACTAACCACATAGCTACTCCACGATGGAATCTGCCGTTGTTTGCATATCAAATTCATTTGATAAAAGCTTGTAAACGGAGCAAAAGGAGTTTTATGTATGTTTGTTTACTCACTTTTTATAAACAGTTATGTTATAAATTGTCGAGGGTCGTTTTGCGTCCCTCCTTCTTACTGCGTTGGACCCGGCACAAATCTGATGAGCTTATGGGCCGCATTTCATTTCTGGCCTAATTCGATTTCAGGTAGAAGAGGTTCTGTTTCTGGTGGGCTTCTTCTTTTCCATTCTGGCCCATGACGTATCTGGATCTGTTTTTACAAGGTCTGCTACATCACAAAGCAAAAGTGGTCAACGAGTGATGTATGGAGGTTAGCATAAGTAGAGTCTAATGCAATGTAAAGAGTAAAGTGGTGTGAGTAACACATTAGTAGAAAGAGTCAAAGAAAACAAAGAGTCAAAGTAACACATTTATGTACATTCTGAATAGATCACATTCACGAGCAACTTTGGACAAGAAGAAAACCAGAATATGATCACATGAGAAGGTTTGGATGTGTGGTATATTATTATGTGAATCAAGGGAAACTCAAACCTAGAGCAAACAAAGGAATATTCTTGGGTTGTCCTCAAGGTGTGAAAGGGTACATAATTTGGAGTGGTGAAGAAAAGAAATGTATTGTAAGTAAGGATGTCATCTTTGCAGAACATATAATGTACAAAGATTCAGATCGTGCTCAGTTTAAGGATGTTGAATTGAATATTTCAAGAAGAAAGATTAAGCGTGTTTTTTTATATTACCTGATTCTAATAATTTTACTGAAAAAGAAAATCATGTAGAAGAAGACGATGAAGGTGGATAAAATGAAGAAGTATATATTGAGACTGTTGAAGAAGAAATTGAGACAGATCAATTGCAGCATTATCAGTTAGCACAAGATAGGGAAAAAAGGACTCGGATTAAAGCTCCCAGCAGATATGATGATTCAAGTGTCTCGGCATTTTCATTGAACATGGCTCAACTAATAAACTCAGAGGAACCCAGAACCTATCAAGAGGCTACAAGTAGTTCTGACAAAGCAAAGTGGTCATAAGCTACATATGAGGAAATGGTTTCTTTAAAGAAGAACATGACATGGGTTTTAATTGATAGACATATAATAGAAAGAGTCATAGGCTGTAAGTGGGTGTTTAAATTGAAGCCAGGTATTCCAGGAGTTGAAGAACCTCGCTACAAAGTTAGCCTAGTGGTTAAAGGTTATTCACAGTTAGAAGGCATAGACTATCACGACATGTTTTCACCAGTTGTGAAACACGCCACCATCAGGCTGATGATGTCTATGGTTGCTATGTTAGACATGGAACTAGAACAGTTAGACGTGAAAACAGCTTTGCTAAAGAAGTCCTTATATCGATTGAAACAGTCTCCTAGGCAGTGGAACTTGAGATTCGACAAGTTTATGAAATCACAAGGTTATAACAGAAGCGAACATGATCCATATGTTTATTTCAAGCGTGTTGAGAATGACAATATTGTCTATTTGGTGTTATATGTGGATGATATGTTGGTGGCTGCAAGGAATATGGAAGAGATCTCTAGATTGAAGAAGCTACTAAGCAAAGAATTTGAAATAAAAGACTTAGGAAATGCAAGAAGGATCCTAGGTATTGATATCATAAGAGACATACAGAGAGGAACTCTCAAGCTGTCTCAGCAAAGCTATCTAGAGAAAGTTATAAAGACTTATGGAATGGAAAAGTCAAAACCAGTACAAACACCTATGGGGACTCATTTCAAATTATTTAGTACTAAAGCAGATAACAAAAAGGAAGCAGAAGAGGATATGAAGATATGCCAGTGTTGTCGGTAGCTTGATGTATGCCATGGTGGGTATGTGTCCTGATTTAGCTTATGCCACTGTTCTTGTCAACCAATTCATGAGTGCTCTTAGCAGAGAACATTGGCAAGTGGTCAAATGGATTCTAAGATATATAAGAAACACAGTTGATCTTAAACTCGTATACACAAAACCAGAGGATTTCAAAGTAAGAGGATATAGTGATAGTTCATCGCCTTGGTAGAAGCTGGAAAGGAGGTGTTGTGTTAAAGGGGATCTCCTCAGAGTTAGGGTTTCTTTAGGATGATGCCAAAATCTTCTGCGACTCTCAGAGTGCTCTCTGTATGTCGAAGAACTACACCTATCACGAAAGAATAACGCACATACATGTTAAATATAACTTCATAAAAGAACATGTTACAGACATAACGATTAAGATAAGAAAATATATACAAAAGTAAACCCAAAAGATCTATTAACCAAATCGAGCCCGATAAAGAAGTTTGAGGAAGGGTTACATAACCTGAAAGTGCTTCGGCACTGATTCTCTATATCGGTGAAGAGAGAGGCTCCGGTGGTAGTTGTCGGAGGAGAGATCATCGACACGGTTGTATGTCGATGGTGTTAAGGGTTTCGGCAGTGAATGTCGAAGGTGGAGTTGATCGGTGGGTTTCAACTCGGAAATTGGAAGAGTCGCGAATAAGAAAAGTCGCAAAGAGGAAGAGTCATGGAGAGAAAGTGAGAGAAAAAAGAGAGAGACTGAAACGAGGTGGAGAATGTGAGGGTCGGTTCGAGTCCCTCCTTCTTACTGCGTTGGACCGGCCACAAATCTGATGGGCTTATGGGTCACGTTTCATTTCTGGCGTGGTTCGATTTCAGGTGGATCAGGTTCTGTTTCTGGTGGGCTTCTTCTTCTCCATTCTGGCCCATGACGTTTCTGGATCTGTTTTAACAAGGTCTGCTAGATCACAAAGCAAAAGTGGTCAAAGAGTGATGTATGGGGGTTTGCATAAGTAGAGTCTGATGCAATGTAAAGAGTAGAGTGGTGTGAGTAACACATTAGTAGAAAGAGTCAAAGAAAACAGAGAGAAGAGTGTAGAGAGCTTACTTGAGTGTTCTTGTGTGTTCTTGGGGATTTTCTCTTGGTGAGGCTTTGGGGATCTTTCTATCTTGTGTGGGTGTAACTCTTCATGGTATATGCCACTAAGGACTGGCTATTAGTCCTTCGAGACTTACCAAGCCCGGTATTTAGGACTTGGGAACTCATTACACCTTGTGTCTTGCATTTTCACTTCCTACAAAGAAACAAATCAAAAAGCAAAGAGAAGAAATATCACAACATATATTAATACATGAAATAATTTTATTTGGAGCATGTTATAAATATTAAAATAAAAAATTAATTTAAGATTCATAATTAGGTTTTAAAATATACAACATATCATTTTGGCTACAAACTTTTATATAAATATTTAATAGAATATTCTTTTCAAAAGCTAAAAATCAAACAAATATATGAGGTATAAATTTGATTCTGGTTTTTTTTGGATTCAGTTCTCCGGATATAGATTTAAGATCCATTCTTGTGTTTTTGTCGGGTTTGGTTACTCTAATTCAGTGTTTGTTTCTTTTGATATAACACTTATTCAAATATTTTTATTTTTGGATTGATTTTTTGGTTCGATATATATCCAGTTTGAGTATTATTATATAAAATTCTAAAATAAAAAAATATTTAATATATTAGATTCTTGATTTAGTTGAGGTTTTGGTTTAGTTCAATCTCTCATATAAATAGATATAGGACCATTGGTGTATTTTGTCATGATTTGTTTCTCTAATTAAGATTTATTTTTCTTTGATTTTTGATTCTTTAAAATAACATTTTGAAAACAATATTCAAATTATTAATATGGGTTTAAAAATTTAAATGAGCACGGAATAGAAAGACAAACAAACCACATGGTATTGCGCAGATATAATCTTAGTTGTTCATTATATTATTCTTTATGTTTTGTTAGTCCTAACTAATTGATAATTTTTAATCCTTGATAATAATTGTTATGTTTTCAGATGTATCTAATATTGTCTCTAATTATCTCGACCCAAAAAAAAATTGACTCTAATAATTTCTATCGACCTGGAGGGCCTAAAAGAAACGATGGCCTGGCCTGATTACAAACTCAATTATAAGGCCCATGTTTTCGTTCAAACTTGTTTCCAGTTTGCTCTGTTTGTGCAAGAATACTGGAAATCTTCCCTTATGTTTGATATGTGAAATAGAGAAACAAAGGGCTATATATAGAGAGAGATGTTTATTAATTAATGTAGACAGTCATTGTCGATATCTTCGACCTCTTTGGTATTCACTCATCACTCATTGTTACTTTTAGGTGTCTCAATGTGTATATCTCTAATAACCTACAAGTTAAATCAATTAGAAAGTGACACCTTTCATTATGCATCTCATATTTTAAGAACTCAAAATTTATTTGTTGGGTTGATTTACATCCGCCCATCAACCAGCTACACGTACACGACTTTTCAGCAACTTCGAGAATTAAATGTTGATACTTTTATTGTTATTCAAGGAATTGTTCTATTGTTCCGTATTTTGGATCATCTATTTTCTCGTACAACATTCTTCAAAATTGTTAAACTAATAAAACTGAGAGAACGTATATCTCAAAAAGATATCAGTTTGCCATATACTTTTTTGGGATGATATAAAACTAAACTTGAAAAACAAAACCAAATTGAATTGGTTCAATTGGTTGCGAATTTTTTTCTGATTATTTTTTTAATAAAAAATTCAAGTCTTTTTAATTAAAAACAAACTATCACTAGTCGTTTAAAATAGCAAAAAATCTGAATTTTTATAGGTCTCAAAAATTAATATGGGTTTACACCAAGAATTATCCTAGTTATACAAAATACCCTTGAAAATGCATATTCCGTAACGAATAATATGCACCGTTGAAATTCTCCAGTATTAGCAAAGATAGTAGCGTCCTTTTTTTCAGAAAAAGTCCTCATATAAACAAATAATAAGGATACTATTACTAACTTCAAAGAACTTTTAACTTTTGATAACTTCCAAATTTAACGATTTTTTGTTCATTAGACCAACTTTCTCTTTTCTTACTTTTAATTGTCTTTGATTCTTAGAGGTTTACTCTACAAAACATATTTGCTGGACGGTAATGTTAAAGAGATGTCAGGTGATCTGATTTCTGTAGATCTTATATGTATTAGAATTTTTAGGGTTTCAAAATAAAAGAAATTGGGGAAATTGATATATTAAACAAAATTCAGTATTCTGAGAAACGATAATTGATGTCTAATTAAAACCATTAACTGAGTTAATTTGTACGTTATCTTTGACTCTTTTTTAGCATAAAACGGCTTGCTTAGTTGACGCAAATTCGAGTTTACTTCAAAAATCCGTAGTTCGAATTTAATTTGATCATTTGGCGAAAGTTTAGAATATTTTGGCAATTTTTTCATTTCTAAAATCATTTTTTTGTGGAATATTTGTTTGTCTTAAAATGACATTTTTTAAGAAATAGAACCATAATATAAATTGAGTAATTTTTAAAAATGCCTATTTAAAGATGTTTTTCTTCGAAACTATCATTTTCATTTTCGTTTGAAAATGAATTAAAACAAATGAATACTTCCAAAAGAGAATTTAGTTTATAGAGTATTTTGGAAAGTCTCTTAAATAAATTTAATTGAAAACAAAAAACTGGTAAATGTTTTCAACAGTTGATAACGAGGAAGAAACGTGCATGCTTATAGTCCACGCACAATTTTCCAAATGAGACAGAATCTCATAAAAGCCATTAGGTGTTAAGTCATCTTCGTAGAAAAGTTTTGTCGCTGTTTATTTCTTTTTCATCACTTTTTTTTGGATTCATATAAAACAATAATTGTTTATTCTTTTAAAATCATATTAATCATACACAATAATTGTTTATTCTTTCGAAATGATAGATATTCTTTCTACTACATTTCCCTGACATTGATATCTAAGATAAATTCCAGAAAACATCACTTTTTGCGCTATCATCTATTTTTTTAAGTGAAAATTATATTTTAAAAAAAGAAGCAATAACATTGTTTGAGTCAGAAGTTTGGATCGTAGGTTTCGACAAAGGAGTTTAAAATTATAGAACTTTACTGATATATCAGATAAATAATGTAATATTCATTTTGTTCTAAGATATTTAAAATAAATGTACAATAATTATGAAAATTTTAAACTTAATTAAAATATTTTTATATAAGAAAAAGAGTGCACTTAATATAAATAAGTAAAAGTGTTAAATGAGAAAAATAAATCACTTTTGTGTTAGAAATCTAAAACATTATATAGGAAAAATAAAGCTAATATTTCATTTATATTAGGACATAGAGTTAACATAATCAACTGAAGAAACACTTTACTATTTTATTGTGATTAACAAAACAAGAGATTAACTAAACTGCTTAAAATTGCTATTTAGTTGATCATCGTAATTTATTATTCCAATTAATTGTAATATAAAAACAATCTTATCATTTTAATGGTTAGCATGAGTGGTGGTAGATGGAGAAATGAGGTGGTGGGGCATGTGCCCTAGACTATTTTTTGGTAAATTTTGTTATTATTTTTTATTTTATACATTTTTTTTATGTATGTAGATGAACGTGTGATCTATTACCATGCTTAAAAACTAATAAATTGAACATTTACCTAATGTCACACCAAAATTCATAATTTAGTAAGCTACAATTTGTTTTACTAATTAGGTTAATATATAAATTATAAGACCACATAGTTTTTCCCTTTTTTTTTGCGAATCTTTTCAATATATCTTTATACATTTAGATTAATTTTCTATTTTGATTTAAAATTTTCTAAACTCTAAAAAAATGATTTTCTAAATATCTATAAATGCAAGTGGCATTTAGCCTAGTGGCATATGGTAAATCCATAAGAGACATGCACACTTACACATCCTGGGATCGAGTCCTCCTACTTGCATTTGCAAGAACTTGGCTAATGGACCGGCCATTTATGGCCCAATGTTAACAAAAATATATATATATATATATATATATATATCTACAAACAAAAATCATGGAAGTTGTTTAAAAATATTCAGTCATCTTATCAAAAAAGAAAAGGAAAAGAAACCTCAGTTACCAAAACTTTATATACTTTCTAACAAATACTACATTTTTCTTATTCGTTCTAGACCTTATATAATGTAAACACGACACTGTTGTGCCCATATTATTCTGGATTTGCCACAATAATCTTGTAGGTCAAATTGTTGTTGACAATATATATATATATATAAACTTGTTTATATTTTATCACTTGATGCAAGTTATTGTGAATTGTTTTCAAAATCTATTCGATATCAATTAATTTCACGGTCAATGTTAGATTAAAATGGCATATCCTTCCATGCCGTAGGTTATATGACTGATAGACAATACACGTAGCTCACAAAGTTAATTGATTAAATGACAACAACGATGGTCCATTTGAACCAATATGTAATATACATATCACGACAAGAAGTTCTTTAAGACCAGGCATACAAAAAAGTACCGTAATTATCAATGCAATTATAGTTTTGTACTATAAAAATCTACAGTACACAGGAACTAGATCTTACTTGCTGAAAAGTCTATTTCATCAATTAATTTTTCTTTTGATGCGATAAAGAATTATCTCATACAAAAAGGAGTAAATTAGAAAAAGAACTGTCTTGTTCAATGTTACATTTATAAGACTAAATTAGTATTTAAATTAAAATATTTTGTTCTATCTCCAATAATAATTCTTTTTTGAACTTTTAATATACAATATAACCTCTTTAAATTAATACTCTATAAACTAATATATACTAAATTATAAAATAATATAATTTGACGATTTTAAATTAAATTTTTAGTTCAGTTAGTATTAATAAATTAATAATTTCTATAAATTAATAAAAATATATTATTTTCGTGTAATCCCAACATTATTAATTTTGAAAGTTTTAACTGATTTTAGCTAAAACAAGACGAACAAAAATGAAAAAGAAAAATTACCAAAATATCTTTCTAATTATGTATTGGGTCATAAATTGGCTCCGCCAATAAGGGCTAGCCACGTTAGCTAGGATCGGCCACGTCACCCGGCGCATCTTGAGCTTAGTAGGCTTCGCCGGCCGGCCATTTGGGCATGGGTTTCAACGGGCGGCCCATCGACCAACCATGGAAATAGTACTCCTATAAAAAGAGGGGTGTACTCTAAATGAAGCGATTTTTTCTTCCTTCTTTTGGAACATCTGACATTCTTTGTGTTTCTCTCTGACATTATAAAGAGAATTTTGGCCTAGACATCGTTGTAACCAATCATTTGCCACTTTAATAAGAGAATTTCTACCTCATTATTTTCTATCTTTAACTTAGTACAAAATCCAGTACAAACAATTGGCGCTAGAGATAAGGGGAAAAAGAATTTTTTAACGCATAAGTGGCAAAACGACTCACCGAATCCTGCCGGTAATCAAAAAAATTTTCTCCGTCTCCGGTCCGACGACAACCTCGATAAGATTGCTCACTCCAAAGATATCGCCATCAACGGCAAAAAGTGTTCAACACACCAAACTCCCATCCGCATCCACTGAAAATGGAGACGAAATGGCGACACACGTCGTCCCTGATCAGCCCTCTCAAGTTGGCGCGGAGAAAACCCTTCTGGCGGACGAGGCCATTTGTCACACTGATTCATTTGTGGCCATGATAGAACGCATGGAAAGCGCAGCCAACAAATTTGAAGCATCAGCAGATATGCTGACCTACCTGCGCGCCGAGCTTGATACCAACGAATCAATGTCCACCTCTTCTTCAGCAAAAATTATTCAATGAGCCACCCAAACTACGGCAGACCGGAAGCAAAGCAGATGCACTGGCGTCGCCATCGAGGAACAAAGACCATAAAGAAGCAGAGATACGCGTGCTACGAAACGAAAAACGTGACATGGCAGCCGAATTATACTGATCTCAGAGCTCCGCGCCAGAAATCGCGCGTGTGCTGTCTGAAACACAAAACACGCCTTTCACCAGGGACATATCAAGCACCCCATTTCACCATGACATGAAAGTCAAACGTCCCACCCTTAAAGGGAAGTTCGACCCCAGAAAGTTCTTGAGGGCATTCAACGTCGTCATAGGAAGAACTCATTTTCTCCCAGAAGAGAAAAATGTAGGATACTGTCAAATGTTCGTCGAAAACCAATCCGATGATGCACTCGAATGGTTCTCAACAATTTGAACAGTACTCCATCGACAATTTTCAACTATTCGCAGGAGCTTTCCTTAGACATTATTCAATATTTATACAAAGAAATGCCACGACAGTCATCCTCCAGGCCATACTACAAGGACCCAAAGAACCGCTCCCCTCGTTCCTCGGACAGTTCAGAGAGGTATCATCACGAATAATAATCAAAGACGAGATCGGGATCGACATGATAAAAAAAGTCTTTTACTACGACTCCGAGCTCATAGCCGACTTCATGTTGCGAAAAGCACTCTTACTAGAAGACTTCATACGTCGAGCCGCCATATATGTTGAGATTGAGGAAGACATGACCACTAAGCAAAAAAGGTACAACAGTAGGGCCCCGACAATCAGAAATGCGCCTAAAAAAGTTGCGTGAGAAGAATATAACAAACCCCGCCAACACTACGATGAGGACAAGCCAAAAAAAAATTTGGATCACAGCGAACAAATGAAACCGAGACTCATCTCAGTGCCATGCTTTATGGGAATTATTACTCGCTAAGTTAGAGAAGAGAGATGTATGGGTAGCCAAGCCCAAATAGCGTCCATACAACAAATGTTCCCGAATTAGCACCCAAATAACACAACAATGAGAAGAGGCCATGAAAGTCGATGATGAATCACCATGAAAATGTATTGGCCACTGCAGAGAGTTGCCACCTCCACCCCCAAAGAAAACGATCATGACTATTGGAAGCTTGAGCAAAACCAATGATTCTGTGCGAGCAATCAAGAACCGTAAGTGAGAAGGTAACCCACTCAAAATATACACCAAATGCAAACGCGGTTCAGCAAACATCGCTCATATCTGAGGCTCTCGGCCAAACAAGGTAATCACTTTCACTGACGCTGATGTCGAAGGCATTCAACAAAAACATGATGTCCCCGTCGTGGTGGAGCTTCGCATCGTCGACTGCAACGTGAGAAAAGTCCGCGTTGACACATGCAGTATAGTTGAAACAAGTTGTGCATCCCAGAAGCCGACATGGAATTCCAACAGACCACTATACCACTAATGAGATTTGATGGACACTCGATGATAACATACAGGAAGGAAAAACTCCCGATATACTTCGCAGGAGCGAGCAGGTGTATCAAATTCCTCATCGTTGATAGGCCAACAATCTATAACATCATTCTCGGCATGCCTTGAATCAACTCGATGAAAGACGTCGTCTAAACCTACCACCAATGCGTCAAATTCCCAATCGAGTGCAGTTTCTTCACCCTCTGGGATAGTCAATGGATGGTTTATACATGCTTCATAGCCGAGACCATGATGCATGATTTATGCCGAAGTCGACGGCCGATGCCCGATTAGTAACTACCCTCGAAACATCCTACAAAACGATCATGTAAAGAAAACAATTGAGCAACTAAGTCTCGATCCATGCGATCCAACACGCTCAACATCGGCTTCGACCTACCCATAATCCTTCGCAACGAGCTCGCCAAATTTCTTAAAAGCAATATCTTAACATTTGGATTGTGTACCAGAGACATCCCTGGTATCGATCTGACGATCACATGTCATGAACTTAATATCGACCTCACCCACAGGTTGTTCAAACAAAAAAGACAAAAACTCGGACATGAGCGCGTCCAGGCCGTCAACGACGAGGTCAAAAGACTAACCAAATTTGGTTCTATAACCTAGGTTAAATATCTGGAATGGCTAGCAAACCATGTCGTGGTCAAGAAGAAAAATAGCAAATGAAGAGTCTATGTCGATTTTACGACCTTAACAAAGCATGCCCAAAAGATAGCTTCCAATCTCATACATTGACAGGTTCGTAGAGGCCACCACAGAAAACGAGTTGATGTCCTTCATGGACACTTTTTCCGGATATAATCAAATCAAATTGAACGAAGTGAACAAAAAAAAATTGTGGGCCAGCTGGAGCCACTTAGATGTTGGTACAAGGTCATGCGGTTCGGACTAATAATGCTGGAGCTTCTTAGATGTTCGCGAGCCAGCTCGGCCGGACAATTGAAGAATACATAGATCACATGCTCGTTAAGTCTCCAAAAGCCGAAACATATGTTTCCCACCTTAAGGAATGCTTCGGCGTCCCTTACAAATATCAAATGAATCTAAATCCCGGTAAATGCACGTTTGGAGTAACATTGGCAGAGTTTCTTGGCTACATTATCGCAAAACAAGGGATAGAGGATAACTCTAAACAAATAATCGCGATCATGTACATGCCATCGAAAAAAGCGCAACATAAAAAGATTAACAGCAGAAGAACTCACCTCGTCCATAATGTCGTACCCATTCATGCACTAGGTGATGGACATCATCGGCCCTCTCCCACTGTTAAGACAAAAGCGTTTTCTCCTTGTCATGACTGATTACTTTACCAAGTTCTTTCACCAAAATACAAGAGGTCAACGTACAAAAGTTCGTCTGGAAAAATATTATCTGCTGTCACAGACTCCCATACGAGATCGTCTTCGACAATAGTTCACAGTTCACCTCGGCCAAATTTGAAGCCTTCTGCGCCCGCTAGAAAATTCACTTCACCAAAAGTATACCACGTAACACACAAGGCAATGGTTAGGACGAGACCACAAAAAAGATTATCATTTAAACATTAAGAAACGTCTTGACGAAAGGAAGGGACGCTGGTCTAACGGGCTCGACGGTGTCCTATGGTATCACCAAACTACGCCAAAGAAATCAACAGGGCGAACACCTTTCTCCCTCTCACAAGGCGTCGAAGCAATGGTTCCTGCCAAAGTCAACATCGAAAGCATTAGCCACAGAGTATTCACCCTCAACAATGAAAGGCTTTACACGAGCCTCAATGACCTTGAAGAAACCCGCGACGTGGCATAACTATGTGTCCAGAATCTCCAGCAACATACGTCACCATATTACAACAAAAGAGTTTGGCACCGCCAATTTGACCACGGTGAGTAAAGTATTCGAAAATACAGCCGAGCTAAACACCGGAAAGTTCAACGCCAATTGGGAGGGCTGATACGTAGTTTCCAATATCGTCAAGTCTGGTGTTTACGAACTCGCGACTATATCTGGAGATATGATGCCACGAAGCTGGAACATCAAAAACCTCAAACGATTCGATAACTAAGTACCGACGACGACGTCAAACCTTGAGCGCTCTTAGGCCATAATATTTTCGTATTAACTATCTTTTCGCATTACTTTTCAATACTTGCACTCCGTATAAATTTCAGAACTACGTCTCGCTTGATCCCCTTTCGGGGTACTTAGGCAGCCTACGGGTGAGGTCATAATATCAATATAATCATATTAAAATCCACCTCGATAAAATAGGGTAAACCGGACCATAGTTTCGTTCCTAAAGTACCTAAGTTGAGCTCAATTCTCGCATCGGCAAATCAGGGTAAACCAAACCATTGTTCTGTTGCTAAAGTACGTATGCCAAACTCAGTTATAGCATCGCCAAAACAGGGTAATCGAACCATAGTTCTGTTCCTAAAGTGTCTAAGTCGAGCTCAATTTTCGCATCGTCAGAACAAGGTAAACCAGACCATAATTATGTTTCTAAAAGTACATAAGCAGACAAGTTGATCCTCGGCCATAAGGATTGCTGCGTCACCAACAAGTTGATCCTCGACCATCTTCTTCGGGGCACCACACACCGAACCCTTAAGATTATGTGTGCATTTCAACAAGGTTTAGGAGCCATTTACCATCCATTTTTCATTGATTCATCTAGTGTTTGTACTAATTCATTGTATTTCTAGTTCATTAGCGTACTTAGGGTCACTTTCGTAAACCATATGCATACATTTTGTATTGGGTCTTAATTTGATTCCTAAAGAAGCATTTGATGATCAGTTGGGAGCATAAAGAGGGAATGGATGTAGAATCGAGCTGTGCTCGACCGCCACCACGTCCAACTCGACCTCCCACTCGAGCTGCAAGTCGACGAGCCACTGTCGTGGGTTGAGTTATTTTAGGTTTTAGATAAATTCAATATAAATATTCTTGGTTGTGGTGAAAGTGAAAGAATCGATTTTTTACTTCTTTAAGACAACAACCGCTTTTCTCTTTGTAATAGCTAGAACAAAGATTTATATTTATGATTGTCTAATGTAATTTTAGTTTTATTTGAATATTGTTCATCACTTATTTTTAGTTTACTGCATGATTTCGCATATTATAATATGGATTTATGTTATTTTTGTTTACTCCATGCTTTTTGAGTAGATCGCCTAGGTTTCTTGAGGATGTGCTAGACTAGTGTAAATCTTAGATCTTCTAGATTGCTTAAGAGCATAATAGTTTAGATTTCTTATGTTTTGGTGTTATTAATACTTATTTCACCTTGATCAATAGAAATATGTTTTTAGACATTCTATTTCCCGATATGTGTTTGATAGAATGTCTGATCGAACCAAGTTTCAGAGATTCACACTTTTACCTCGAGGGATCGATTGTCTAAGGTGTGAATCGGCTTGAGTAAGTCGATCATTCACGCCAGCTAGGTAATTAAACGCATGTGATGACAATGTATGTTGATAGCTAAGATTGATTCCGAGTCTTCTCAAAATTTATGATCTATATTTTACTCTCTATCCAACTTTCTCAATACGTTCGAGTTTCTCCGGCTTGATGATATATCTTTTAAGTTTTTTTGTGAATTTGGACTTGCCTTTGTATGCACTCTCTTAGTTGTATTGGCTATGTAATCCACATTTTTATCTAATACAAAAGCAATTGAATGACAAATAACTCCTGATACCTTTGATAAGTTTATACGTTGACATACGCAAGAAAATGGACATGTATTCAAAATAACAACTTGGTTGAAACACACATCCTACGAAAGTACGTTGAAGTCGATCCACTACATTTTCCTTAAAGACATCAGGTTTAAATTTATGTTCGTTTTCTCCGTAATAGTTAACTCAAGTTGTCTTATATATTGTAATAGTTGCGTTCATTCTTTTTTTGGTTCAACAATTGTCTCAACAAGATTTGATACATAACTCAGACTCCCTCTATATAAATCTCTAATTGTCATGTTTTGGACACTAATTAATATCATGTGGAAATTAACATATAAGAAAACAAAAATAAATTTAACAAATATAAGAAAATGCTTTTTATTTTTGCAAATTATAAACCGGCCATAAAGTAAGAGAATCATAATTGGTTTGTTTCATATGCTTCTAAAGGTTATAAAATACACAAAAGAAAACAAACGATTCTAAAAACTAATCAAAGTGTATAGTCTCTACATCGAACGAATCCCAAAGCTGCTCAACGTCAAAAGCCAAAGTGGCCCCGTCTTCGCTCTCCTCTAGTAAACTCTCCAACCACATACTATCTTCATTCGTTAAATTGTTCACAAATTCATCTTTTTCCTTATCTTTGTCACATGTAATACTATTTTCACAAGCATTGTTAGTGTTGATTACAAGGCCTGAAGGAATTTCGCCAACTTCAGACAGGCCACTGAAATGGCTGCTACCGTTGTTCACGGAGAAGGATCGAGGTCGAGGCTTAAACACATCGACTTTTTGAGTCAGTGTGGTAGAAGGAGAAACAATGTTTTTGTTCTTCATCTTATTCTTACAAAATGGGTCATGTTTCTTACTTAGATTTGTGTTCCAATAGTTCTTAACATCATTAGCTGTACGACCAGGCAATCGACCAGCAATTAAGGACCATCTAAACATTGACTCATTAGTGAATTGAACTTGCGTTTTTCGGGTAAGAAAATAGTTTTCAATAGACTATACGTACCTATTGCCTAGAAGCTTATGAAGGCGAAGAAGAAGATCAACTTCATCAGAACTAAATTTTCCTTTCTTGATATTTGGCTTTAAATAGTTTAACCATCTTAGTCTACAACTCTTCCTGCACCGATTAAGTCCTATACAAAAATTGACATTAGTTAAGGACTGCTTAATCTTGTGTCTCTTTTTAGACTTTTATCAAGAAAGAATCTATGTACACCAATAGAATTATTGTACTTACACATAAACAGTGTCCGTACAGATATTTTCACTGAGTTCACTTACTAAAATACATACCAATAAGAGAATGCAACGACTTTTTTGTAGTTGGTACCAATATATATAATATATGTATAACATTATATATAAATTTTTCTAAAAATAATTTTCACATAATAATTAATATATAGTGAAAGAAGAATTTTATTAGTGATTAACTCTTATATATGTGTGTGTTAATAACATACCAGCTCTTAAAGGGACTTGGTGCCATTTTCCTTCTCCATACTTATCAACGCATTGCCTCAAGAGGCCATCTTCTTCAGCAGTCCATGAACCTTTTCTCAACCCTTTGGACGAACCCTCCATGGACGAAAGATAGATATTGAATTTTGATAAACTATATTATGGCTTAACGAATCCTTAAAGGACCTTATAAATAGAATGTGACTGTGTGAGCGAAGTGACGTGCATGTTTGATATCCACATTTCCTGTTTTGTCTGTCTTGCTTAGTTTGGCCAGCTTTTGTCTTATTAGTGATATGACTAGAGAAGATGATCGTAGCGCCTTTTATAGCCTCTTCATCCTATTTCAGTACCCAAAATAAAAAAGAGAACCATGTTATTTATAAAAATTAAGAGATAGGACAATTAATGATTGTTTATAACTACAAGAGAGTAGTTAGATTTATGGACAAGGGATAAAATAGAATAGAACAGTCGGGTACGAGTTCATAACAATAAATGAGCTGTATTAAATAAAGCTCTATTACTCGACTTTGGACGATATTATTTATGGCATTACATTTTCAGATAATGCATTTCTTTGTCATCAATTAGATCACAGACCTCGACCTCGATCTGTATTCCTAAATCTATTACGTGGAGTTATGAGATAACATGGAAACGTACTTGAAAGTTCTACTGATTCTATTTTCTCATTCTTTCTCTGATCCTATTCCTGTAGAGAAATATTTGAAGTGTTTTTAGGTATGACAAGCTTTTTTTATTATATAGTTTTGTAAAGATCATTCAATGTTGATGAGAAAAAATAAAGATCAATCAACATATCAAGAGAAATATTTTAAACTATTAATTACCTCACAAAAATATATAATCTCCAAACAACAATCTATATATTATTTAATATGAATTACCACCTATATGGGCTGTAACTTAAAATTAGGTTATTCACTAAAACTGTAAATATTATTAAAATTCTATTTTGTAAATCACGTAATATTGTGTTCTTTATATTGTATTGTTTGTACAGTCGTCAAACAAATTATATAATTTCTTTCAGTAAATGATCATAAAATATTTGAATTTTGGTCATCGATGGAGGTTATTAAATTTTTTTCTTATTTTTGAATTACGTGTCATATTTTGTTCCAAAAACCATAAAGCTTTTCAAAATTACTATCGTAATATCTAATACATTTTTTCACTGATGTATTTTCCATAATAACATACAGTTAAGATTTACCATAGCAAATCTGATTTGGATAAAAATATTATATACAACTAAGTAAATGGCTAATAACAGTGAAATAATTTGTTAATATTACTTAATATTACTTTATTAGGGAGTGTGAAGTCTTGTCAATGATGAGTTAAACTTTATTACATCGAGATTATAAATGTGCTTGATATTTTCCCAAATACATTATATAATGTCATCGACTTCGAGATAAGTAAAAAAGGCATATTTGTATATTGAATCAAATAATTTTGGAGGACAAATAATGAGAAAATAATGAGAACGATGAGAAATTGGTTTTGGCCATGTGACTAAATTTTTATTTCTGTAGTTACCTTTTTCACCGGAGTTTGAGTTTAGGTAAACGCCGCAACTAATCGTGATAGGATTAAAATCTGAGTTGTTGATTATATATTTTCGATAACAGTTTTGTTGAAATAAATTGAAGTGGTTCACATACTCTACAATTTTTTATTTTATTTTTCTTGT
This sequence comes from Lepidium sativum, assembly GCA_023374145.1. Lineage (NCBI taxonomy): Eukaryota > Viridiplantae > Streptophyta > Magnoliopsida > Brassicales > Brassicaceae > Lepidium > Lepidium sativum. The sequence goes on from JAKUCM010007838.1 coordinate 21,119, forward strand.
TTTCACAACGTCTACTCTCTCTTTATCGATCGTATGTCTGATTCGAAACTATATAATTTACACGTGACCAGAAGACATCAGTTGAGACTTGAGAGACGACAGTTTCTGATGGAGATGACAATGTTTTTGTCGAAACATATTGTTACCACATAAAAGTCGCATACGTAGCTGAAACATATTCAGTATTCTATAGAGTATCTGTTAGTTCTGGGTACTAACCAATACTTATGGGTACCAGTAAAAAACCATTAGCTAGCGATTTTAGACATAAGAATAATAAACCGAATTGGCTATTTCAGATAAACTTCAGTTCTGGTTTTCGCCTTGTTTTTATGGCAACGCCTAAACATTTATATCAACATATTTCTAGACTACGGCCAAATAATATGACAACTAAGAGCATATCAAACAAACACTTCACTTTTAGAGTATGACATACTTCAAATTTAAAGTTTTTCCTTTTTTCTCTCCACAGTAAACTTAAAAGAAAAACTTCAAAACTTTTTGTTATTTGTATTATACTCCTTACATTTAATTTAGATCATAAAAATTTTACAACTAAGTATGAAACATATATTTAAAATAATAAAAGCAATATTGACTGCTAAAACATCATATTACAATATAGATTTACATAATAACTAAAGTAAATACAAATAACCATTACAATAAAATACCAAATTGTTGTTTTATAAAATTTACTTTTTAAAACAAAAAGTAACCTTCACCAAGAAAATGTGGCTTAGTGCTGTAATCACTTTACAAATTCTCAATGCACCATAAATCGAAACTCCTACTTGGAGTAATAAGAACAAAATTTAAAAGTCATTAGGCTAGTTGACAAAAAAAACAAAAAGTGACATTCTTTTCTATATTAATACTTTATTTTAATATAAAAACCGTTTATTTCCCCTATATTTATTTTTTTCTAACGAAAAAGACATAAACATTTTTTTACTAGTGTCATGTACTTTTCCAAACTTCACGAAAATCATTAACTTCCTCTTAATACACATAACAAATAATTTCCAATTAAATCTTTAAAATGTTTACTGTGCGTTTCATTAGCGTTCAAATAATGCGTTTAGTACACGAAACAATATCTTTTTCGTTAATCTGATGGTTTAATGAAACATCGTTTTATTAATGTCAAGAAAAAAAAAGAATCCAACGTGACTGAAGTCTCAAATCGAATTGGAGAAAATTAGAAATTAGGGTTCTTCATCTCTCATTCTTCTTTCTTTCTCTAATCGAAATCGACAGTAAAATGTAGCATTGGGGATTCTCGTCACTGTGAATTAACGAGGAGGAGTAAAGAACAAAAACAAAATTGCTGTGTGCAAATCTTTAATGCATCATGTACTATTTGAACTCATACTGATATGATTTCATATATTTTCATTATTAAATAACCGAAAGATAAATAAAATAATATGACGCTGTGAATCAAGAGATTCTCTGACGTCGACTGAGATAATTGTTGCAGAAGACTATTTGACTAATAGTGTTTATGTACACTTAACACATTTATTCTTCAAGCTCAGCAGATTCATGGATGCTACTGATGACCTCTTCTTCTTCTTGCTTCCAAGTATCCTCAGACTCTGATTTTCCTCAATTCGATTTAAGACTTAAGTCACGATGGATTTTTTTTTGACATTAATGAAAAAACACCGGTTCATCGTTCAATTAAACTATCAAATTAATAAAAATGAACTAAACACATTATCTGAACGTTACTGAAATACACAGTAAACATTTTTAAGATTTAATTGTACATGAATCATTATG
>JAKUCM010007839.1:0-19823 GCA_023374145.1 Lepidium sativum
ACCCTTCTATGACTTAATCCCACTATTGCCCAAAACGAACTCAGAATCACCTCAACGGTCCCGAAAACTCACATTTGCCTTAACCTTTTTCTGACACCTCTTGATGCGATTTCTAATCAGGTTACTCGGATCTGGTTTTAATCGCTCTCGATCCGTTCTTTCCCTTGCTCGATTCGACAAAAATTGGTCTTAGAGCTCTTTCGCAATGAATTCCGATTTTCCTTAGAGTTTTTCGTGAAATTTCTGGGTTGCGGCGGTTTTTAGCTCTATTTATAGGGTTTTTGGTGAAAAACCCTAACCCTAATCCGCCCAGGATGGGCCAAATTCAAGCCCACCTGGATTGGATCAAGTCCAACCCGCGAGACACTTATGTCCCGGACCAACCCATGAACGGCCCAGCCACTTCCCACTATCACTCCCTCAGTTCGGATACTTCACTCCCTGTCCGAACACTCAACTTCTCTGTCCGAACACTTCACTTTCTGTCTGAACACTTCACTCTCTGTCCGAACTCACTACCCGTTCGGATACTGTCACTCCCTTGTCCGAATTTCATGGACTTGTCCGAATTTCCCACTGCCTTGTCCGAATTCTCATGGCCTTGTCTGAATTGTACATGGCCTTGTACGAATTTCACGTGGCCTTGTCCGAATGACACATGGCCTTATCCGAATTCCACGGACTTGTCTGATTTTTTACTGTCTTATCCGACCAAAAATCCCCATCTTTCCCTTATTTTCCCATACAACTTCCTTTGTACCTCGAACCCATCCGGAATCACCCGAAGGGTCCGCGGAACGCGGATGTTACAAAATGCTCTTATGGCGACGAAGGTATATTAGTATAAATCAGTGTAAAAGTTCTGTTAAGCACGTTAAATAAGGAAATTATAGCCCAAAAGAAGGAAAATAAGTATTTGAAACCTTTGTCCAAAAAACATGTTTAATAGATTAAATTAGTAATGAATTACTAGTAAATATATGTATCTGTGTACGTATCTACGGGTAGATATAGATCCATGGGCGGCTATTTTAATAGTAACGTACAAATCCGGTTTCATTTAATTATTATGCAGTTATATTTCTTAATTCCGGTTTATGTGGTACAATTTGTTGGTTTATGTTGAACCAGCTCAGTACATGTAAGGCTGTATAGCAGGTTACCAGTCATGGATCAATCGAACCTTAGAGAAATATCTTCTTCTTTCTCTCTGTAATCTCTATTTTCATCGTCTTTTCACCGAATCCGTTTGCTCCAAGGTGATTTTCTCTTCTTCGCTCCCTTTCCTTAGATCTTCTGTAGGTTTCTGGATTGAGGATTTATCTCATCGTTGTTGCTATTTCATTATCTGGGTTTGTATATCACGTGGAAAAGCGAACTAGGGCCACGCCATATTGTCTTTTTATCTAGATAGGGATCAAATTGGAATTGAATCTAACGAACTAGGGTTTGTAGGAGTTGGAGAGCACGAAATTCGAGGAATAGTGAGTTAGGGTTTTGTTGATTCTTTATTGGTCCATGGTTATACTGATTAAGATGATTGCGGAAATGCAATTTTCGAGATTGAGACTTAAGGATGTTATTTTATATCTCTGGTTTCTCGGATTTATTAGAGAGTAAAATCCACTTGATCATCGTTAAAATTATTTGTTTTCTCGGCTTATCATCATGCTTCTGATCAGATTATCTTCTTTTTTTGTTTGTTTTTTGATTTAAAAATTGATTATATTACGTGGTTTCCTTTGGGTTTCCTAAGTCAGAAATTGTGCTGAAGTTGCATTTAATTCGACGGAAATGTTGTTCAACACCACGTTTGAATCATCGGGATTTGTAGTTGATGTTTTTATCAGTTTCTAATTACGTTCTTTGTTCTTTTGTTTACAGTCGGACTAGCAGATTAAAACTCTAAGTCCAAATCGTGCTCATCACTTCTTGTTTATGGTAAGATTATCTGGAAAACTCTAGAGTTTATCTTCATCTTTTTGGTGTGTGCGTGTCTCAACGATTGTGTGGCTTGTTTTGTGCTGAAAATGGTCCAGGAACAGCGTTTCATGTAGTTTGCGTTAAGACTCTTACTTCGGATGTTCCATCTGTAGATAATAAAATTTGATTTCAGTAATTTGATCGTTTTTTTCTAACATTCTTTCTATGTTATGCCTGAAGGCTGATAGAAGAGATAATAATCCCTTCATGCGTCGCAGAGGTCGTCCTAAAAAGGAGTCTGGAACTTGTAATGTCTGCTCTGCTCCTTGTTCATCTTGCATGCATCGTAATACCAGTTCAAAGTCAGATGAGTCATCAGATGAAAATTCCCATGGTGTAGTGGCGAGCCAGTGTTCTTTTAACGGGGATGATCTTTTGCGTTCTTCTGAGGTCAATGCTCTTGGCAATTCGCAAACCACTGCTAGCGAAACGAGCAATTTGGTTAATTCCATTCATGATACTTCCTCTGACAATGCCAAGAGTAAGGAAACTATAAGGTCGTTTGATATATCTAAGAGCCCAATTTTAGATGGGTCTCGCAAAGATCAAGATTCCATGAAGGTAGACTTATGTGATGATCATCAAGCCAAAAACATTCTAGGGCAGGAAACAGTCAAGGAAAAGTCAGGAGCAGAAAATAGGGAGGACAAGAAAAACATTTTAATTGAAAGTTCTACGCATTCAGGCCAAAGTGGGATGGCTGGGAAGTCTGGGGAAAACGTTCTCTCAAGTAAGGCTGAGGAATCCAACTCCTCAGCCATGTCTGAGAGTGAGAGTGCTGATTCTGAAATGTTGGAACTTGATGTAAGTTATGTTGTGTTTTTTTTATCATAGTAGGAAGAATAAGAGAACACATTTATTTCATGTTTCGGCTGGATTTCTAATTTGTTCTGTGGCTATTATTGCTATCATTATTTAGTGACAAAATCTCAAGTGAAAATGTCCTCTGTGTTGTTGAGCAGGTAAAAGTTTGTGATATCTGTGGAGATGCTGGTCGTGAGGATTTACTTGCTATCTGCAGCAAATGCAGTGATGGTGCAGAACACACGTAAGTCTGAACTTATGGCCAACTGCTGTTCAGAATTTATCCTTAGACCTGAATTTTAGTGAAGCTTACTTTAACTGGATTATCCTATTATGAATAACGCAGCACCATTCTCAGTTCTAATACTATAGTTGTGTTTTCTTTTACCCAGCTATTGCATGCGAGTAATGCTCAAAAAAGTTCCTAAGAGTAATTGGCTTTGTGAAGAATGCAAGTTTGCTGAGGAAGCAGAAAAGCAGAAGCTAGGTAAAGCTGAGTAAATTACAGTACATGATATTATTTCCAGACACTAGCGGCACTTGGTTGTGATTTGTTTTTCATTTTTGTTTAAACTTGAAATATGCAGAAACTAAGGGAAAAAGAGAAAGTGAGGTAAATCTGAATACAGGGAGCTCTAGCAAAAGGCACATGGATAAATTTGAGGCAGCTCCAGATGCTAAAAGACTGGCAGTTGAAGTCCCATCAGGGTCACCCAAGAGATCTGTTTTCCCCAAATTGTCCGCTTTATCCCAAGGAACATCATTTAAGGGCTTAGAGAAGCCATTGCGAAAGCTAGGCCATCACTCATCTTTCAATAGCCACTCCAGTGATGACACAGAAAGTACACGATCTGCTGACTCGCAGCTCCAGTCCCCTAAAGGTAGTATATATGATACAGTTTCTCCCAAGTGCAGTTTTACCATGTCTAGTTTGTTGTACTTCTGGTGATTTGGATAATTTTACTTTGTTTTTTGTTTGTATAGGTTCCTTTTTCAAGTCCAATTCCTTTAATTCTTCGAGCTCTAGAGCAAAAGTGAGACCGGCGGATGATTTTATACTTCCACGACAGAAGACTGGGAAAGTAAATGCTTCCCTTGATGCAAAGGAGGGATTTTCGAGAAATGTAGGCAAACCAATGTCAGGTAGATCCGTAGATGGAGGAAGCTCTAGTTGTAATGACTCAATAAAAGTTAAAGGTTCAAAGCAACCGAAAGAACAGAGTACAGAAGCTAACCCTTCAGCATCCACAGTCGATCAGAAGCTAATTTCACGTGGCAATGCATCGATTTCATATGCAAACGGTTCCCGTGATTTGAAGAATTTACAACCTGACGGTAAACAAGGTAGCATGACAAAGCAAGCCAGACATCTAAGTCGGAACCGTCTAGAAGATATAGTTGCATCTGGTACGTTTTCCACTATTACAGGTTGTGGATTTTTATTCTGTTATTAAATGATTCTCTGTGTTCAAGATATCATGATTGACACCCAGGGATTTATTTCTTACCTATGCAGCGGGGGATACATCTTCAAATGAAAAGGGCAGTTCAAGTGAGCAAATATCAAGTGAAAAATGTAAGGATGAACTTGCAGATGTAGATGGTTTACCCCCGTCAAGGGAATTCGGAGAGGTAGGGGAGAAAAGCAAAGATGCTGTTGGTAATTCCCAAACGCGAAATATAAGGGAGGATATTAATAAGGGCAATAGGTTACGAGCAGCGGTTGATGCTGCTCTGCGTAAAAAGCCCAGCTTTAGCAAAAACAGAGGGTTGGAGCAATCTGATTTGCCTTCAGCGTCTAATGTAGATACTGGTGGTGATAAAGCTATAAAAAAATTGCCTTCGAAAGTTCCGGTCATAAGAGATTGGCCGGTGGGATTTCAAGGGTTGCCAGGCGGACCACCTAATTTACGAACTGACAAGCAGACAAGTGCTATAAGTGAAAAGCAGTTTACATCGTCTGCTTCTCAATCTATTGAGCCCGAAGTTCATTTTCCTTCTGTAAGATCGGTTATGAGAGATTTGCCTGTGGCTGCCACAACTGCTCTGTCAATAACCTCTGCCATTCCAGAGCATGAGTACATATGGCAGTACGTTTTTTTCATTTTTATGAAGCTATCTCTTCTCTTTTGGTTTTATTGCTTGTAGATTAACCTTCTATTTCCTTTGCCAGAGGAGACATGGAGGTGCAGAAAAGCGGGAATCTATCAGCAACACATAGTGGCATGCAAGCATATCTTTCAACCTTAGCGTCACCTAAGGTTGTTGAAGTGGTGAATCAGATTCCAGTAAAAGTCACCTTGAATGAAGTACCCAGGCTAAGTACATGGCCTACACAGTTTCAAGATGCAGGTGCTAAGGAACATGATGTGGCTCTTTTCTTCTTTGCCAAGGACATCGAGAGGTAACTGCATATAATTTTATATTATTTCAGATGGTGGAGAATTTATGTTTTGGTTGCTTCAATGTTTCATTTCCATATTCACTGACAAAGTATACTATTTGTTGCTTGTGAGAAACAGTTATGAGAAAAATTACAAGCCCCTGGTAGATAACATGATCCAGAAAGATTTAGCCCTAAAGGGAAACCTCGAGGGTATTGAGCTTTTGATTTTTGCGTCCAACCAGCTTCCTCAGAATTGTCAGCGTAAGATTGTTAACTAGAACTCTTTCAGTTCCTGAACTTATGTGCAATTTTCGCTGTTCTTAATAGTGTTAAAGTTCTGTGTTAAGTTTATAGAATCTCACTGGCTTTACAATGCGTGTTTAGTTTAATATCTGTTTCGTCTATTTGAGGAGCAGATATGACCCTTCTGTCATGCTGGAACACTCTCTGATAAATTTCAAAAAAACTTTCTCTGATGTTTCAAGGTTCAATTCAAATGTAAGGTCTGATTTACTATTTACAAAGTCTATTTCTCACAGCAACATCTACGGCATTTGCAGGCTGGAACATGTTATTTTTCCTGTGGGGAGTATTCCGAGGAAGAAAAGAGACTTGCTCTAATCCACTTAAGAACACCACTCTTCCAGCGTCTTGTGTTTTGTCAGATATGGGGAAAGCGTTTTCTACATGTGAGGCGTTTCACCATGAGAAACCAAGCAACAGAGAGACAGAAAACAGACCGAGCAGAATGCAATCGTGCATGAAGGTGGGTTTTTCTAGAACAGTCCACTGCTTGTACATCGCTTCTCTGGATTTACATTGGCCAATTACTTTTGTGCTTTAGTTATGAATTTTTCTACCTATCATGTCTGTTTTAGTATTATCCTTGACAGATGCTTAGTCTATCTTAACATCATGCACGCATTAATGGATTTGAACAGGAGGAGAACGCTAAAGATGGTAGACCATGCGGTACCATTGAAAAGGAGAAGGCATTCTCTGTTTCAAATGGAGATAATGGAGCGGTGGAAGAAACTGAGGAAGGAGAGATAGGTGATCACCCCCAATCGATGGATGAGAAGATGTCAGGTAACAAAAAGATTTGCTTTTGGCTGTATCGAAGAGGTCCAGTTCCCTAGCCAGGAGAGAACTTTGTAGTACAAAAATCTTAGCTGTTTTCATGAATTGTATGTTTTTGGCATTGACAGGGCCTAGGACATTGATTACCTCCAACCTGAACCAAAAAAATAGACTTAGATGAGCTAAATAATGAAGAGTTGTGTGAAGGCCCTGTAAACAAAAAGCTTAAGACTGAAACAGCAGTAGAAGCTGAGTGTAGCATTTCCAAGAGTGTTACATCTGGCAATGAATCTGCTTCAAGGAAATCTGGTGCCCGTCCCTGGGAGGAGGAGAAGATCATCGAGAAAAATCCTGCTGCGACAGAAAGGATCGTATTCCCTTTAGATTTGAATGACGGAAAGGGAGACGACGATGATGAAATGGTAGATGATGATCCCGGACCACTAGGCAATGAGAACAACAAACAGAAATCATTACTCGGTATGGCCCCAAATCTTGAGCTGGCTCTGGGTGAAGAGAAAACTACATCGACCACAAGCACAAGCACAGGAGTTGTCTTGCCTTTCACGGCTAGAATAACCTCCATTGAAGAACATAGAAGTACCAGTTATAAGCCACAAGAAGAGATGGTGAATCAAGACGGTGATGCAGCTTCTCTCTCACTGTCCCTGTCCTTCTCATCTCTTGACAAGGACCAACAACAACAACAACAGAATCAGAGATCAGTATCTAGATGGGAACCAAAAAAGCAGAATGTGAATACTCTGTTTCTCTTCAGAGACTTCCCTGACAAATCCTCATAGTAAACCTATCTTAGAAAGAAAAAAACAAACAAGACAAGTGTCTTTTTTTACCCTTTTGGTCTTTTTGGTTTCCTGAAGAAGAACCAACCGAACCAGTACTCACAGCTTTGTACATATAAAAGGCGATGGGCAAAAAAAGATCAACATGTTGGTGCTGAGTTACACTAATCAACCTAAAGTGTGTTTTGAAAAATCTCTGTTTTACACTTTTGTTCATTACAGAATATAGCAAAGAAACTGTCATTTCTAGAATTCTTGCATAAGTTTTGCGGCCTAGTTAAAAGGGAAATGATGATTCCTAAGTCAAAAGTTGGGGCATATTTGCAATTTACAATTCTGAGGTACTAAATCTAATTACTACTTACTACGTAGGTTTTTAGGAAAGTATGTGTGGAAATATGTAACTTAAAAGGGTATTTTAGGAAATAGATGATTCTTGTCGGGGACAAATGGCACAAACCTGTGTGTGTATGTTTTCGTCTTCTTCTTCTTTGTTCTTCTCAGATCTCTTCTGTTTCATTTTGAGGTACAATGGCTTCATGCGTAGCGAATTCTATTTCTTTCTCAGGTAATCAATCAATTTAATCGCTTATCTCCAGTTTTTCACTTCGTTAGTTTCCTCTCATCTCTGAGATTTTCTCCGTTTTCCGTTTTGAAATTGATTTAGATCTAATTGGGGAAGTTAGTATACATATAGTTTCTTGCTATCGAGTTTTTAGGTTTCCGCAATTAGCACAAGTTCATGTTGAAGACCATACTGTCTTTATAGTCTGATACTAGTTCACAATTTAGCAAATCGACATGACATGGAGCAGATTCGAAAAATTGAAACGTCGCTAATATGAATTAGAGTAAAAGACTAAACACATATTTTGATTTGAAGCTGTGTAATTTCTGGCACAGGTGGATCGTATGTCAAAGCACACCGTTTGTCTTCTACGAACCTCAATGCGATCCGCAAGAGTTCTACATTGGCTATTACAACAAAACCAAACCGCTGTGACAAAATCTCAGTTTCTGCAGTGTACCGGTATATATCTCTAATCTATGTAATTGATAGGTAATAGAATTGATCATCACATTTGACTGTTTAACTCGGTTGATTGTTGCAGTAATGGAAGAAAAGGAAGTGGAAGTAATGATTTTGTTACGGGTTTCCTTCTAGGAAGTGCTGTGTTTGGAACTCTAGCTTATATCTTTGCTCCACAGGTAAAGTTTCCTAATTTCAGGCTTTCCATAACAGAAATCTAGGAATTATATTTGCTCAATGAATTTAGTATCGACTTCCTTGAAATGGTTTAGTTGATCTTGAGCTATTCTCATCCTGAAATCAAAGACTATTAACAACAAATCAGTATTGTAGTTGTGGTTATCTGTACTTGGTGTTATTATATCATCTGCTAAGTTATCTATGAATCCTTGAAATGGTTTAGTATATCTTGGCTTTGTTCGTCATGAAATTAAATCACTATAAACAACGAATAGTGCTTGTAGTTTTGGTTATTTGTACTTGCTGTTAGTTCATCTGCTAAGATATCTCTATGAATCCTTGAAATATATAAATGGTTCTGAGCTTTGTTCTTCCAAATGAAATCAACAAATTTTCTTCTCTTACTTCCACATGTTGTCATCTTTTTGATTCAGATCCGAAAATCTTTGCTGAATGAGAATGAACATGGTTTCAAGAAACCAGAGCAACCAGTGTACTACGACGAAGGCCTAGAGGTAAACTACACAAGTTATTAGCAAATCTCATATTTCCTTTGATCAAAAACACTAATGTGGTTTGGTATTCATATCAGGAGAGACGAGAGATATTGAATGAGAAAATAGGCCAACTCAATTCAGCCATTGATAAGGTTTCATCGCGTCTGAGAGGTGGTGAAAGCGGGAAAAACAATAATACTTCAGCATCTGTCTCTGTTGAAACCGACGCAGAAGCAGAAGCTACTGCATAATCAAAGCTCTGTTTTATTAAATTAGAAACTGCCTTTCATTGGTTTCATGGTTCTGTGATTTTTGTGTTGAACCATTTTATGGAGGCTGTTTAGTCATTCTATTACGCATTTAGAACATCTCATTATAAACATTTCTTAAATTTGTAAACTTTACCATCAAACAAAATGGTGTTAGCGATTAGTGTACTAGTTTCTGCTTTCTTCTGATGACTAAAAACGTATTTATCATATGTCAAGATAGATTTGATAAATAAAAAGAAATCACGATCGTGAGACAACAAAATTTTCTAAAATTTAATTCGGGAAGTAATTTCCTAAAATCGAACTAGGGTGTGAGAAAGTTGTTTATAAATTGAAAATCGAAAAGTCAAATAAAGTGTAAACCGGTTTGAGTCAAACTTAGTGGGTCGTTTGCCTCTTCAAGGTATCGGTTATGTATATATCTCTATCTTCAATGTTGCCTTCGAAAGTAAGAGCCAAGTCTGTTTCTTCTCAGCCTACTCTTCTTCTTTACTAAAAAAAAATCAAAAGAAATAAATTACAAATCAAAGCAAAACCACAGATTCCATTGATTTTTATTGTCGAAACTCCAATCACACATAAAAAGATTTTAGTAATTCCTTTACCATTTGATTTTTTGCCGAGGGAGAGGAAAAATCTGAAGTCCCTTTTATTCCTTTATAGGGTTTTTGTGTTATCAGTTAGATGATGTGTGAAGAGATTCTTCCTGTGTTCATCTCTGTATCCGATGGAAGATAAGAATCCTCCAAAGGTATTGAAAATTTGTCTTTTTTGTTTGTTTAGTCACTGATGATTTATGGGTTTGATTCGCTATTGTTGTTTCTGTAATTTGATCTTGTTTTTGATGTAAAAGCTGAGATTTTTATAAGAAAATATAGGAAACTTGTGGTATGTTTGGCGAGTGAAAGGAAATGAAATTCACAGATGATTCGTTAATGCTATGGAATGTGGTTCTTACTATTTTATTGAGTGATTTATTAGATTGTTGAAGGGTTTGGTTCTGTTGAACTCTGGGGGTTTTAAAATCTTTTGCAAGTTTGTATGTTTATCTTCTTGAATTGCAACTGAGTTCCCTTCTGTTGAATGATTTGGTTATGTGTGGAAGAATTGAGGGTTCTGAAATCTGGTTTACTGTTCTTGAAGGATTATTATAAGATCCTAGAAGTTGATTATGATGCAACTGAGGAGATGATCAAACTGAATTATCGGAAGCTTGCATTGGTTAGTAAAGATATTCAGATTTTGTTATTTTTGTTTTTGATTGATTAGTGAATGTTCTTAAGACTTACCATACGCAGAAGTGGCATCCTGATAAACACAATGGTGATACTATGGCTACTTCAAAGTTTCAAGAGATAAATGAAGCTTATAATGGTAATTTCTTTGCATAAGTAGGTTCAATCTTAGTAGATTTGTGTCGGTTATGTATCTTCCTGTTATTTACCAGAACTCAAGTAATCTGATTTCTACATGTAATTCTTGCTTGGTGTTCTCTTAATCTTGCAGTGCTAATGGACCCTGCTTTACGTTTTGAGTATGATTTAACTGGTATTTACGAGATTCACAAATATACTTTGAGGGTATGAGATCTTACTCTGAGCTCTTTGGAGTTTGTTTAACTGCTTTCTCCATTATCACTACTCTGAGATATCTTGATTCATTATCATCAACACAGGAATATCTGGCTAGATTTAAGGGAATGATACTCACTTGCAATGGACTTGGCATTAGTCACTCCTCATCACAATGGTACTCGTCTTAAATTCAACATTTTCTCTGTTTGCGTATCCTTTTTAAGCTTTAGCAAACCCATATCTGCTGTTACCGGATCAGTTTTGCCATTTTTGTAACCAAATACACCAAAACCAAAGTTGTGTTGAGTCATGAGAATGAAACCAAACTGAAGATCAAATCGAATGTCTAGCCCATTTCAGTAAACACAGCTCTCTTTAACCAACAGAACTTTGGAATTGCAGGACACAACAGTTAGCAGAAGGTAATAACACACCAGATGAGCAAGGTATCATCAATTTGGTTCACTCTTTTTATCACTATATCAATTGCAAATCATCTTCCACACTTTACTTCCATCTAGGAATCAATTAAGAAGAAACAAAACTCTGATGCAACTCTTACTCTCTCTCACTTTGACAGGTTGCTGTATGAACCGATGAACAAACAAAGCTCTGTAACATTTACTTTGAAACTCTGAAAGGCAATCTTTTTCCGTTTCACCGGATTTATGTCAGAAAATAGAAGTGTGCCTGCCCCATTCGACGATGCAACATGTTTTGTATGTTAAGAACTTGATACTCATAAGAAGAAACATTGTCTGTTTAAGACCTTTTATTGTATTATCATCACTACACTTTAGAGTAGAGAGACATAAATGTGAAACAATCAATTCTTCAATTAAATAATCAATAATTTAATTTTGAATTATTATTTCCAATGCAGTATTTTGTCTTTCTTAGTATTTTTTATTAATAAATTATAATTCAAAGTAAATATATTTAAGAGTTATATTTTTTAATAATTAATAAATGTAAGCAATCTTCAAAACTAAATTTAAATATTATTGAAATGTAATGCATACTAGTTTTATCAAAAAAATTAAATCTGTTTTTAATTCAGTAAAATTAATCAAAAGTTTCCAACGAAAATGTCTGAATATATTTTTTTTAAACTTCATATAGATTTAATTTTGTTCCTGAAAAAAATAAAATATAAATTTAAAAGTATCAAACCAAAAAGAAAAACAATTATGCGAGCCGAGGTAAACGAGTAATGTTAAACGAGTAACTTTAGACTATCACCATTGGTGAAGTATTTAATTTAATTTAAGGTTATAATATTATAAAATATTATTATTTTTATGAAAATTTATTTTTTATTTATTTTAACTAAATGGTTCAATCAAAATTAAACACATGTCAAGAAACCTAATTAAGAACCTCTCAACTTTTTTTTCCTATTATATTACATTATTTTTAGGCTTAATGACATAAATAAATAAAAAGAAGTAAAATCTGATATTATTAAAGTAGAACAAGGCCCACGAGCACCATAGGCGCGTATAGCGCGTGTCACCGAAAACTGTGGACGAGCGCATGAGCTAAAAGAATAATAGCACATTTTTACCTTTCTTACCAATTTTTAAATATTTAGAGAGACGAGCGCATGATCAGTAGACTTGATTAAATAATAAAATAAGGCCTTTGACGGAAAAGAAAAAATAAAACAAGGCTGTGATGGGCCGAAAACCTAAGCCCAAATAAACAAACATATTTCATCTGATCTGTTATTATAAGCGTTGAGTTATATTCATGATTTATCAAAAAAATATATACTGAATTTTGTATTTTTATTTGGCTAATTTGTAATATATGAATTATATTTATATTATTGTAAAGTAACTTTAGTGTTCATCGTCACTTCGTCCATTGAATGTGTTCAATTACGTCATTCTTTTGTCTACCACTCAATGTGCTTCTGTGATTCACAGAGTTCATACTTCACATTCTCTTTTTCTCTTCTTCAATTTTTTATTATTGTATAAATAATAATTTACTTATAAGCAATTCTTTCTTATTTCAATATCCGAAAACTAAAAAGTAAATAATAAAAAGCACAAGATAATTAGATTACGGTCTAATCAAAGAGGCCGCTTAATTAAAGAGGCCGCTTATGTTTTTTTTTTTTAACAACGATATAACCAAACAATGACAATCAAATCACAAATCAGATACTCATCCTAACATGGCTAGAGCATCAGCTTTATAATTGAATTGTCTGGAAATAACCGATAAACTGCAAGAAGAAAACTGTAAACTAAGTCTTCGAAACTTTTCCTCGTATGGTAAGAACGCCGACCACTCCTCTGGTTGCTAGATTATAGAAAAGACCGTCTCGCAGTCCATCGAGATCTCCATTTCCTGGATATGTAGCTCCACAAGCGCTCCAAAGACCCATATTATTGCCTCACACTCTGCATGAAGAGCCGATAAACATTTATGAATCCTGATCGATCCCGAGCATATTCCTTCCACCGAATCTGGAAAGCAAACCCAACCGACTCCTGTGTAGATGTCGGTATCCTTCCAGGACGCGTCCACGTAGCATTTATAGCCCGTGAAACTTAGATTGGTTGTGGTAGGGAATATCAAGGGTGCCTTGATCCTCTCAAGGTTATAAACCCTCAGTTCACGCGGAACTGTACTAAGTTGACGGGCCAGAGACCATTCATTATGCTCTGTTGTGGCTCTCTCCACAATAATCCTAGGATCAAGATCAACTTGCGTAAAGCAAAACCTGTTTCGTGCCTTCCATATATGCCAAATAAGCCAGGGAAAGTTGGCGAATTCTGTCTGATGTTTTGCCTGTGAAAGCAAATAATCCAGATTGTACCCAACCGATTCTCCCGGGAATAATACGAGAGGACTAGGTATCGCTGATACGGCCCAAACTTGAAGTGCTGGTGGACATTCATATAACACATGGTATATTGATTCTATATCCGCCCCACATCTTGGGCACTGCGTATCATTGCCAAGACCATGTTTTACCAGATTTTGATACACTTCTGTGCATCCTGACAACACCTGCAAAAGAAAATGTTTTAATTTTGGAGGACAATCTAACTTCCAGCATTCCTTATGTAGCAAGTCGAAAGAAGGACCATATCGGCACTGATCCATATCTCTTACTCTACCCGCTAATTGATATCCAGACTTGACTGTATATCGACCTGATGTCGTATAATGCCAACCCCAATAATCCTGCTTCGGGCATACCGGTATTTTGATTGCCAGAATCAGTTGGGCATCCTTCTGCCCAAAATATTGTCGAACGAGAATCTTATTCCACTGCTCTGTTCGACGATCTATAAATTGATCTACCGTCAGATCTGGAAAGATGTGTAATTCTGATCTTTTCGCTGCCCTCGGAACCACGTCTCGTATCCAATGATCCTTCCAAATACCGATTCTTCTACCATCTCCCAGTTTCCTAATTAAACCTTGTGCTAACAAAGGTCGTGCCGACATAATACTCCGCCAACCATAGGACACAGTTCCACTAACATTTGCTTCCATAACGCTCATGTCCCTATAATACTTCCCCTTTAAAACTCTCGTTAACAGTGAATCGGGACATTCCATTAGTCTCCACACCTGTTTAGCTAGAAGAGCCGAATTAAAATCCTCTAGCATTCGAAAACCCAACCCTCCACTGGATTTTGGTTGACATAAATCTTTCCATGTTTTCCAATGGATACCTCTAGTAGACCCAGAGCTGGACCACCAGAAATTAGCTATAGCAGATTGAACTTTTTGAAGAACAGTCCTCGGAAGTCTATAACAGCTCATCACATACGTTAGTAAAGCTGTCATAATAGAGTTTATCAAAATCTCTTTCCCCGCTTTGGATAAGAATTTATTAGACCAAGTAGATAACCGTACCTGCAGCTTGTGAACTACAAAAGCAAAAACTTTCGCTCTAGACTCTGCTCCTATTTCCGGGAGTCCCAAATACTGCCCTAGACCATCCTTTTTACTAATTCCCAAAATCTGTTGGATCTCTCTTTGAACGTCCAACCCAACATGCCGCTTATGTTTAAAAAGTTGTTTTAGAAAAATACTTTTGATTTACTATTCAATCAAAACACTCATTTTTTTTATCAATTATCCTAATAATTTTTAAATTTTATTAAGATTTAGTTTTCGATACCATAAAAATTTGTAAAATAACAACACAATTGAATCATCTATCCTTTATACAAAGCATTATTTTAATTATACAATTCACCAAGTATTTTATTACTATTATATTACTTTTTAAAAGTAAATTAAAGTTAAAGAAAATATCTGGGCAAGGTTAGGTAAAAAGAAGTACGGTGCAATTGTACTACGTCCACGGAACAAAAATCCAATTGAAAATAAAAACAAAATAGTTTTGCTTTTTTGTTCTGTGATTTTTTGTCCATAGTTTTGTCTATTCATCTCATCGATTTCTTCGTCTTCGCTTTTGTCAACTAACCATTTATTTACGTGCCTTTTGTTTATAAAGATAGTCTTGCCCTAACTTGTAGAGTCAAGGCAACTTTAACTTCCATTTTTTTTTATAATTTTTTTTTCAACCACTATATACTTACAAATATATAATTTTGTTACTATTTTTATTTAAATAGTCAACAAAACTTAAAAAAACATAATAGCATTATTTATTTACAAAAATGTCATCGTCTTCAATATTTTCAACCACCATTAACAACCAAAAAAGAGCTCTAAATGCTTGCTTTCCAACAAATTTTAGATTCCATAACTCCCAATTATCCCACAAAACTTCATAAAATCCTAGTATCTCATCAATTTCATATAAAACTCTTTCATTTGCATTTGAATTTTTTTAAAATTCTTAGAACATCTTTTTTTCGAGTTCTTTAAAGGATAAAGGATTGAGCTTCTTTGGTATTAACTTCACTCAAATTTTTGGGCAATAATTGAAGGTAAACACAAGCTCAATCTAACTCATGACTATTTTTTGACTTTTCGCTGAAAGTATACTTCATTTGAAGTCTACAAGTCAACAAATAGGTTAGTTTTGGATTTGACCAATATGTTGTAAACTTAAAAATAAAGTCTACATGTTTCTCTTTGTATAAAAAAAAATTTGATGTAGACTTCATTTTAAGTCTACGCAAAAAATGGTTAGTTTTCCAATTGACCAAAATGTTGACTATTCTCGGTAGACTTAATTTTGAAGTCTACACGATAAGTCTACTGAGAATTGAAAACATAAACTTACTATGGCGTATACAGAGGTTAGTTATGCAATTGACTAATTTTGACTTTTTTGTACGAAATCTACATGATAAGTCTACATTGTGTAGATGTCAAATTAAGTCTACTTTTTTAAAATCGTTTTCAATTAAAGTCTACAATTAAGTAGTTTACGTCATTGGATATACGACGTAATCGATCTGAAAAGAATACGTCATATGAAATCTACTTAAAAAAGTATACATTAATATGAAGAGTCTACTTTTACAGAGTAGACTTCACTTGACATCTACACAATGTAGACTTATCATGTAGATTTCATACAAAAAAGTAAAAGTTAGTCAATTGCAAAACTAACCTCAGTAGACTTCATGGTAAGTATACTTTTTTAATTCTTGTTAGACTTATCATGTAGACTTCAAAATTAATTCAACCGAGGATAGTCAACATTTTGGTTAATTTCAAAACTAAGCCAAATTGAGAATAGGCTGTATTTGTGGTATATTGTAAGTAGATGTAAAATAACGTCTACTACTGTTCTTAGACTTTATTTTACATCTACCGTTAGTAGGTGTAAAATAAAGTCTACTACAAATAGTAGGCATTATTTGACATCTACAGTAGTAGACTTTGTTTTACATCTACTGTTAGTAAACTTATAATGATGTCTACTAATGATAGTAGACTTAATTTTATGTCTACTAACGGTAGACCTTATTATATGTCTACTTTTTAGGTTTGTTAAAACTAAATTTACAACATATATATAATGTTTAATTTTTTTGGAATTTTTCCCATGTGTGTTAATTCATTTGCTTGTCTATGTATAAATTTTGACGTGTTTACGTGTTATATTTATGATTTAATAAAATTTTGAAATAACTTGCATGTTTCTCTGTGTCATAAGTCTACTCATAATGATATTGTTAATATTAATTAAATTTGTTGTTTGTTATACATGTAATGATTCAATTACATGTTTGTCGTGAATGGATGATGAGAGAGGATTGTTGGCATTTTGAAGTAGATCATATCAAAGGTGGGAGAATGTTCTTCTTACATGATGGTTGTACTCATAAAGAACTTAATAAAATGGTTAAAAATGATTATGGTCTAGACACAATTGAGTTTGTTGGGCTCACTTATTCACTACCAACAAGATTATCCTCTTCCACATGTGTCTTGATGTAATCTCAACTCCTTCACGTGATTTGTCTTCTTCTTTTTTCTTCTTCTTAATATTTTTTCCTCACTTATTAATCATCTTTTTATTATTAGATTGTTGTTTTATGTCATGTCTTTTAAAAAACTAATTTCAAACTGTTGTGTTTTTTTGAAGTCGTTATGGTAGGAAACACGATTTGGAAGATGGAGTTATTTAAAGTCTACCCAAAATGGTGTTGCAATACATCCCTTAAGGCTGCCATAAGTATTTCATTTGGAGTTGAATAAGCATTGGTACAAATACTTTCGTGTTGCTAAAAGCCAAAGATCAAATCTTAAGTTATATTGGGCTTTCAGTCTATGTAGTCTGCAACTCTTAGAAATTTTTGCTCCCTTGTTTGTGCTTTGTACCATTATCTTCTTAATACGAGAGAACTTTAAACATTTTGAAGCTCTGATTAATCAAAAGTGTATAAGAATACCAATTTTTTTTCTCCTAATAAAAAAACAAAGAAGCTAATCTTTCTTCTTTGTTTTACTTTTGGATTCTATAAATAATAGTCATTTGAGTAATGTTGCATAATCATGAGTAATGAAAAATTTATAATGTAAGAATCATAAAATTCAGAGTTGATCATTTGTCTACAACCGGACACTCATAGCTGCAGAAAGTTTTGTTTGGAAGCAAAATGTAAATGCATATTCTAGTCAAGCTTGTGAAAAACTTTATGCGTTTATGGCATTTCTTGTAGAATATGGTCTCGTTGTTGGTCCAATTTGAACATGGCTTCAACTGGATAAGAAAAAACAAAGAAATCATAAGGAGAATCTGAGAAAATATCCATTCATGCACATTTCACAAAAAGCCCTGATTCGAACACACAACCACATACATAGATAAGAAACCATAAAGGATATACAAATTAGGAAAGCTCTGAGCAAACGTCTTTGCACAAATAGATGATGAAATATGACTATATGACTACTTCATACGAGAAAATTGTAAACAGAATAGAAAGTAAACTAAACAAATAACACATCTAGCAAAAGCCAAAGCCTATATGCAAAACAATAACCCTCAAGAAGATAATGCTTCCAAAGCTTATCAATTCAGCTCACAAACAAGTGAGTGGTTTTCATATATCTATTTACTTCACCAATTTATTGATATACACATAACTCAACCTCAAACAGTAAAATTCACAGAAATGACTGAACTTTCGACAAGTATCATACTAAATGAAACCTAACTGACCATCAAAGTTTGATCCTTTTTCTACAGTTAAACTAAAATCTAACTTCAAAGAAAAAGAAAGAGAAACACAATACGTATATGACAAAATCTCTAACCTTTAACATGAATCATCTCAACTTCTCTTTACTGGAACTCTTCTTGGCTGCATCCATAACCTTCTCTACCTGTTACACATTATCAAACAAAATCTGCTAAACAAAAGAACATGGAAATTGATAAAGAACCCACTATATGTGATGAATGCATTAATATGGCTAATTTTAGGTGTTCAAAGAAAAAAAGTTGTGGAGTGAGTGTAACTTACTAGAGAACATGTAAGAAAGTTTTTGGGCATCTACAAAAGTAACAAACAGTCCCCCAACAAAATCCTTGTTCCCTTCCTGCAATTCTCTAGATTTTAGGTCTTCTGAAAGAGGTCCACCAACTTCTCTTTTCTAGAAATCCAACATAATTTTTTTTGGGCAGACAAATATTTGAGGCAGTTTGAGAAGCCTCACCAGAGAAGAGGAAGAAGTCGGCGGTGAAGTTTGAGAGAGAGAGCATAACGTGACTTGAGAGAGAAAACGCCGCTTGTTGTGTTTTTTTTTCACACCTTCTTTGTAGAGTACCTTATATACCTAGGGTAAAATATGTGTTGTGTTCCGTATATTTAAAGTCTACAAAAAAAATTTAAAAAATGTAGATTTTAAATAAAGTCTACAAAACGTAAAAACCAGATTTAAAAATGTAGACGTTATATAAAGTATACAAAACATATTATCCAAATTTCAAAATGTAGATCTTAAACAAAGTCTACAAGGAGTAAAATCACAATTCAAAATATAGATTTTAGTTGAATTATACATTTAAGCTAATTATATTTTTCAATTCTTATATTTCAATTTTAATACTTCCTAATTTCTTATATTTTGGTCATGTATACAAATGTTTCATCAAACTATTTTTAATTATTTAAAAAAAAAATGGCAAAGTAGATTTCAGTTGTAAACTATAAGGTCTACATAATAGTAGACTTAAATTGTAGACTACGGAAGGTTATAATTGTAATTTTGATATCTAATTTTTTGTTTGTTAATACAGGAGAAATTTGTAATTTTACTAACTTTTTTGAGTTAGTTTTGCATTTGACTCAAATTGGGGTCTAATTTTGTATTTTAAGCCAATTTTTAGGTTATTTGAGTCAAAACTCCTTTTATATTTATTTTATACTCGGCCATTCTCCCACGGGAGTATATAAGATTTTCTAAATTTTTTATAGTTTTGTAAGTTTTAGTTAAATTTTTTTTGCTATAGAGTAAATTTTGTTGATCTAATTTTTATTAACAAAAATAAAATTAAAGAAGGAAGAAAAAAATTACCAACAATCATCAATTTACTAGATTTGAAACAAATTGAACGATCATCCATCTCGTAGATATATCATAAGTTTTTTAGTCTATTTTTAAATAGTTTAATTTACAATGGTTGATATGGTTTTTAAGTTTATATATATTAATTTATTTGTTGGATGATTTTCGAATAAATAATTTAATAATAGAATAAAATAAAGGTAAATAAAAGAGAATGGCAACTAGGCTGTAATGTGTGGTA
>JAKUCM010007840.1:0-31245 GCA_023374145.1 Lepidium sativum
AGAGAGAAAAGATTGACATAACGTAAATTACATTAAAATCCTGCAGCGGTACATTGTTATTACGTTATAAACTGTAGTGTCAATCAGATTCTTCACCGTTACTACCATTTCCACTACTTGGATTATCACTTTCTCCAAACTCGTCACGCTCCTCATCGTCGACATCTTCTTCAGATAGATCCTCGTACTCTCGCTTTTCCGGATCGATAAGAATCACTAGCTCTGTAGCTTGCTTTGGCACTTGTATAGATGAACATAATTCTTCCTACAACGGTAAATCTGCACATCCAATAATTCACCCACGAGGTGTGATCTTCAATGTAGTTAACCAATTGATGCCTCACTATTTGATCCTTGGATATGGAATGAAGATAACTTGGTCTGCTTGCGATGCTAAGACGAAAGGCTCAAACTTGTTGTATCTTCTCCTCCCATTCACGTCCACAACTCCAAATTTGATGTAACGGACACCTCTGTTGATTACGGGATCAAACCAGTCACATTTAAATAGCAGAGTTCTCAACCCAATTAATCCCACAAATTCCACTTCGATAATCTCTTGGAAAACCCCATAGAAATCGGTTTCACCTTTCACACATACTCCCCAATTTGCCGTTGCACGCCTTACACCATACTCAAAGGTGTGAAATATGTATCCTCTGGTGAAATACATGGGTGTTGTTGTTATCTTAGCAATAGAACCTTGGATCAAATCATGAAACCATGGTGGGTAGTATGGATCATCATAGTCAACATGTATACACAATTTAAAATTAATCACAACGTAATTAGAAATATGTTAAGTTAAATTAATCAAAACATAATCACAATTAATGTATACAATTCACTCTTACTTGGCCCTTCAACCATAGTGCGAAGTGCATATCTTTCCGCTTAAGTACTTCTGCATCTGAAATTTCTTCAATAGTTTCTTTTACCTGACTAACAAATAAACTATATATGTATATAGAAATATGTTAATTTAAAGTAATACACATTTCATTAACTATATACAATTCATATACATATATATACCTTTCAAACGGAAGCACTTCAGTACAATTCAAAAGTATATATGTGTGTGCCGCGTGGCGGTCTTCAGGACTACTCCACCAAACTTCTTTTAATTTGCCACTGAGACGTCCAATCGGGGAAAAGATATAAGGAACTCCCTCTACTGCATAAGTTTGGGCGACACTACCATCATCATATCTCCTAGGTGCTCTTTTTCGTGTGTGAACGGTGAGTGCAAAGTAGTACAATGTGAAATGCGACGTTTCTTCTCTCAGAATACCAGCAAAGATTGACCCTTCGACTTTTGACAGGTTCTTTGCTTTGCCCTTAAGCGTTTTCATAAAACGTTCAAATGGGTACATCCATCGAAAATGAACAGGTCCTGCTAGGAGTGCTTCGTGAGGAAGGTGCACTGGCAGATATTCCATAACATCGAAGAACGAAGGAGGAAAAATATTCTCTAAGTTGCACAATAATAGCGGTATATTTGTTGAAAGTTGTTCCAAACCTTCTACTGTAATTGTCCGTGCACTCAAATCTCTAAAAAAAGCTCTAATACCTACAATATAAGAGTTATATATATATGTTTATATTCATTACTTTAGTATGTTAAACAAATACCTACAAGTGCTTCATGTACATTTTTTGGAAGCAACTCCGCTAAAGCAAAGGATAATAGTCGTTGCATGAACAAATGACAATCATGACTTTTCATCCGTGTACACTTTTGCTCTTGCTCAACACATCTTGAGAGATTTGAAACATACCCATCAGGAAACTTCACCTCTGATGACACCCAATTGAATAATGTTGTTTTCGCCTCAGATGACAACTTCACCTCTGGTTTGCAGCATCTAGCATGTCATAAAACCTTTTTGCATCTAAATTGGGTGTCTCAACAACTATAGGTTGATCAGTATTAGTTTCCTAAAATGCATATGTGACCATTTCATGCATCTTATCATGCTCTACAACCCCATGAATCTCATTCTGATAACCAACATCATGCAAATTACTTGATTCACCTATATTAGCATCAACATTCTTAAAATTATTACTACTTGCTTCATCATTCCCACGACCGTTATCACCTTCCCCATGGTGAAACCAAATGTAATAATGCGGTGTAAACCCTCTATTTAATACATGATTCCAAACAGTTTCTACTCGGGCGAATTTTGTATTTTTGCATTTCCGACAAGGACAGAACATCTTAGCCGATTCAACCGTGATTTCGGTTTGACTAGCCTGGTGCATGAATATGTCTGCCCCATTCATAAACTCCTTTGTGAATTACAAGAGAGTTTAACAAAGTGATGTGGATGGCCTGAGATGCCACAAAACCTTTCTTTTATGGCTCTACTTGTCAATAGCTAATAACTTGCGCTTGAATTTTTTCCTTTGAGTATCTTGGAAATAAATGTTACTTAAGTAAGTAAAGAAGCAATAGAACCGTATAAAGATTATGATAAATGAAGAGATACACATATCAAAACTAACCTTAACCAACATTTTTGACACACATGTTCTTCTTCGATTCATTCAGAGCTTCCTTAAGTTCTCCATGCTCTATCTCCCAATGAATTCATTGTTTCATTCTTTCCTGAAACTCTACAGCAAGTCTCTTTTATTCTGCTGTCTGAGTTAACTTCTAAAGATTAAGTATTTTATGTTGTTCTTCACGCTCCTTTAAAAGCTTCTCACATGGTTTGTAAATAGAAGTTATTAAATGGAAAGAAAGGGCACTAGTCACCAGAAAATCTATTACAATCCAACAACGCTGATAGGTCAACTTCTATCAAACACAAACAAAACAAATGATTTCTTTATCTCTGATTATAAATATCAAAAGCATTAAGGAATTACAGAACTCTGCATTTATAATTCGAGATGGAGAGATAATGTATGTAGGGAACACAAAATGAAAAAATACATAGATAGAACCTCAAATTACATATAGTCAATGGAGCCAAATCAAATTGAAGTGAGCAATGATATCATCATCAAACGTATTTATAGGGATCGTCATGGACTCCAAAACTGAAGCCCTTGAGGAAAGGGGAAAATTGGTAAAATAAGAGAAAGAGCATACAAACTTAATAAAATGAAGAGAGTCATAAAATGTATTACGTTTAGGAATTAAAAGTTAGGACAATAAAGTAGTAGAATCGTGTGGAAGATAATTTTAGAAGGACGATTCAGACTGAGAAAAATACGATGACATGACAGATTTGTAGAAGAAGAAAATATGATGATGTGGGTATTATAAATCGAGACAATAGTTGCATCTATAGAGGGTGTGATTACTTTTGTATGCATTTTGATGGGAACATGTGGTTGTGTACTTGTCATTTGTTGATTTTGAGGTGGTATTTATAGGAGTAAGACGTATTGAATGTGAGAGAGTAGGAGAGATGAAGGTTGTGGGTAAGTAATTGTGTGTAGTAATTTGTATTTTAAAGGTTATTAATATACAAAGATGTAACAACAATGATGTTACAGCAATTTGGGAACATGAGAATAGAATGAATATTTTTTGAGAGATACTCAATACTCAATGGGCCATTTTTTAATGGACTAATCATTTTGAATCAATTTGCAAATCATTATTAATGGATGTTTGAAAATCATTTGGATCCATTATAAATCTTCAAAATGACCCATTAAAAGACGCAAAAAAGGATGCTGATGTGGTGCAGTTTTAGAAAGAAAGAATGCTGATGTGGATGACCTAAAATGCCTTAAAACCTTTATTTTATTAGTATATAAATAGATATTAATGCATTTAACATGTTCTTTATGAGATTGATTGCAGTAATAGATGGAATTTTTTTGTCTTGGTTTTAAAGATGTCAACGGTCATAGTTCGTCCAATTAAATTTGTTCAGAGATAAGTGGAAAGAATAGAGAAAAGTCAAAAGATGAGTGATTGGATCGACTATCAAATAAAGGAATATCAACACTGTGTGGAAATAAAACATAAAGAGATGGTACGAAGAAGGAATCGAACCCAAGACCTTTACGAAGCAAGCTGGATTCGAAAGGTATAATATGAGGTGGTCTACCACTAATTTTCGATTCAGAGGTCAAGACTTGATTCAACGGTTTACGCTTAATCATTTGCACGTTCTACGCAACTCCATAATTCAATTCCTTTTAACAACTTGACGACGTTTCCCGGCTAAGCTTCAGATCTCCATTTAACCAGCTCAGGTGATTTTTTTATCATCTTCCTTTTGCTGTTGGGAATTATCTTCTTCCTCTTCGCTCGCCTACGATTTTGTAAATTGTTGTTTTCTTTTTTTTGATTTTAGTATGGAGGCATCCGATTTTAAGAAGAAATTGCATTCCCGTTTACGTTTATGGGAATTTCCTGATCAGTATACAATCGAGCCAGTTGATGGTTCAGGCGCTTCATGTTTGGATATTAGTCGTGTTGACGCTTCAATGAAGCTCATCGGTTGGTTTTTCTGTTTTTAATATTTTGTTTTCCTTTTACTGGCAAATGATTACTATCTAATCATCTTTCGTTGCGTGTACTCTGCTTAGATCGAGTCCCAGAATGTAATTCTGTGCGTGTCCCTAAAATCATTTCCATATGTGGTGTGGTTGGGATGTTGAAGCTCCTTGCAGGTTACAAACAATTATCTTTTCGAACTATTTCGATCTGAAACCTATCCAATAGATTTTCTATTTGATTGTATTTCTTTCCCTTTAGGATCATACTTGGTAGTTGTAACCGAGAGTGAAAGTGTTGGGTCATTTCTGGGCCATCCTATATTCAAAATTACATCGCTCAAGGTTCTTCCTTGTGATCATTCACTTAAAAACTCACCTGAAGAACAGGTAAACCCCGTGTGTCACTTTTCTGTTGAATAAATTAGTACTAGTAATCTCAAAACTCTCAAAGAATTGTATCACTATTGGCAGAAAAAGATGGAGACTGAGTTTTCCAAGCTGCTAAGTGTCGCTGAAAGAACAACTGGTCTCTATTTCTCATATGAAATCAACTTAACACTGAGGTAAAATGGTTTATCTCCTTCCTTATGATGCATTCTGTTTACACAATTGTTTTTTTTTAAATTATGTTGTAGTACTGTTGTATGGCATGCACTAAACAATTTAATCTAGATTATCTGACTTGTTACTCTGAAAAATTTAGTAGTTCAATTTCCTTTTAGTTTGATCTTTCTTTTGTGATTGCAGCTCACAACGCTTGCATGATTTGGGTGACGAATCTAAGTCACTTCCTCTGTGGAGACAGGTGACCACAGCAACTACTTTTGTGAAAGCCATCAAATTTTTTTGGAAGCATTTATCTGTCTTTCCTAGTTGCATCTCTGTGGTAAAACTGATTATAATATCTGCTGGTGCTACGTTTTTTTTTTCTGACAGGCTGAGCCAAGGTTTCTTTGGAACAATTACATGTTGGAAGTTCTAATCGATAATAAGGTGAGTGCATACTCGGAGGTTCTTTAAAAAATTTCACATCCGCTTATTTTAATACTTGCAGATTATCTTACCATCTTTTTCTTATGTTATAAATATGCAGCTTGATCAGTTTTTGCTTCCAGTAATACAAGGGAATATCCTTTTGTTATTAATTGTTGCACTCCCTTCTCTTCTATCTTATCTTCATTCCTACATTTTATTATAGAATGTAACTTCCTTAACCCTGAAGCACGCTTTAGTAGTTTTGAAACAGCCATTGGACGAGAAATTGCTGACATTACTCTGATTGCAAGGAGATGTACTAGGAGAAATGGTACACATCTATGTGCTTTGTTTATGTGTTATACTTCAATGTTATTCAATGGGTTTTATTGTATTAATGTCTTAGCGTGAATGTGGGGTACTAGGACTTCAGTCATTTGTTTGACTACTACTAGACAACTAAAGCAAGAATATCTAGATATTGACAGAACGGGATGTCTTAAGAATAGGAAAGCATAATGGCTGGCACGTTAACATCTGTTTGAACTTATTCCTCTTACATAGACGGGAAATATATACGAACTTGCCTACAGGAAATTTAGATGATTAAGTATTGTGTTGTGATTGTGTCTTACCCCTTACCTTGGATCATTTAAAGGTACGCGTATGTGGCGAAGAGGAGCTGATGCTGATGGCTACGTTGCTAATTTTGTGGAGACTGAGCAAATTCTACAAATGAATGGATATTCATCATCATTTGTTCAGGTGATTTTTACAGGCTTGCATATTGTGGATTCCCATTTGCTCCAAATCATTGGTCTTCTTACGGATACATAATTAAATTTGTTGTTGTTGCATGTTCATATTTTCTACACTAGTATCCATTGGTTTATTATTAATGATATTCTACCTTCTACATCTGCAGGTCAGAGGATCCATGCCTTTCATGTGGGAGCAAATCGTAGATTTGACATACAAGCCTAAGTTCGAGATTTTTCAATCAGAGGAAGCTGTGCGTACTAATTTTTAATTATCCCTTTTCCTTTTTAGTACTTACGTCTTTTAAGTAACTCACATTGGGTGCTTGTCTTTCAGGCACGGACAGCAGAGCGTCACTTTTTGGACCTAAGGAAAAAATATGGATCAGTTTTGGCAGTTGATCTTGTTAATAAGGTACATATACTTGCAAATTGACATGAGTATTTGTTGTGTCTTGTGACTCAAGATGTGGTCCATGTTTGTGAGTTCCTTTAGGTCTTTAACTTAAGAGAATTGCATAGACTACTTCACCTTTTTTATTCTTCAATTGATTCTTCTCTAATCAGCATGGCGGTGAAGGGCGCTTAAGCGAGAAGTTTGCTAGTGTTATGCAGCCTATTACTGGGGATGATATAAGGTAGTTAATCTGTTAGTCTAATGTGCTTCTTAGACAGTTTTCTTAATGTCTACAACTTATTGGAGGTGGTGGCTTGTCCTGTAGATACCTGCACTTTGATTTCCATCAAATCTGTGGGCATATTCATTTTGAGCGCTTATCGATTCTCTATGAGCAGATCGAGGGTTTTCTCGAGAAAAATGGGTATGGATTTGACACTTTTGAAATATGAATAAGTATATAAAAAAGACATGTCATTATGCAATCTCCGAATTACGCAGGTACTTTCTGTTGAATGAAAAGGGTGAGAAAATGAAGGAGCAGCTTGGTGTTGTCCGAACAAACTGCATAGATTGCTTAGATCGTACCAATGTCACACAGGTTAGTCGTAATAATATGATGATGTTGCTTTAAGCTCAGTGGTCATTGCTCATTCATGCCGCATACTTACTACAAGTGCAGAGCATGATAGGTCGAAAGATGTTAGAACTTCAACTCAAAAGGATAGGTGTTTTTGGCGCTGAAGAAACCATAAGCTCACATCTGAATTTTGACGAACGTTATAAAATATGTCAGTCTTTTAACTTTTGTAGGAAATCTGATATTGCAGTGCTTAGATCTAAGATTTCCAACTTAAACCTGTTGCTTGTGTGCTTTCCCTTGTCAGTATGGGCTAATCATGGTGATGACATTAGCATTCAGTACTCTGGTACTCCTGCACTTAAAGGAGATTTTGTCAGGTACTTTTGCTATATGTTAAATCAGGGCTCTGAATAACTCCTGTCTAAAAGGCAATATCCCTTCTAATGTGTCTCTAATGGGCTCACTTCTAGGTATGGGCATCGGACTGCCCATGGTGTCCTTAAAGATGGCTGGAGCTCCCTTGTACGCTATTACCTGAATAACTTCGCTGATGGAACTAAGCAGGTCGGTGACTTTTAATTTTTCAGTAACTATTCCTAAAATTTTGTGGGATTACTTTTGGTATCATTTATCCCTGAAACTGGAATGTGTCGGGTCTCTAGTTAATTTTGGCTGTGTGCAACAGGATGCGATTGATCTCTTGCAAGGGCACTATATAGTTGCTGTGAGCCGAGATATAGCTCCAGTGCCTCCAAAGGGAGGACTCGAGGCTGTAGCGGTAAGCAATCCTCAATTAAGATTAAAAAGTTTCTCCCACTGTCTTAGCATATAAAGAATTCTAGTCTTATAATGAAGTAATTTCGTCTCTCAGAACTTCCCAGTGGCACTGTTCGTGGTACTGATCAGTTTCTGGTTTGCAACAATGTCTCTGAAACAAGGTAAGCCTTATTTTTCCTTATACTCAATGGTTAAGACAATTTTTGAAACTTGATCTAAATATTTTTAAATTTGCTGCTGAGCAGCTGGGAGTGATTATAAGCATAAGCACTTGTTTTTCTCATTGCTGTGGACTGGCATTTGTGTGGGCGTGGGGGCACTGGTGAGAGCCAATGGACGGATCTTCTGCAACCGGCCTCGTCTGCACAAGCCCAGAGGCTGATCCGTTTACGACATGGAGCTCACCTTGAGGCCAAAAGTTATTTTTCATTTGTTATTCATTTTTTCATTTTTTTTTTTGAATCAAAGTTAGACCTTGTGACGCTATCCAGAGGCAATCGTCTCAGGTGGAGGATTCTTTGTGGTATAACACTCCCACAGCTATCAATGACTATACAATAACACATCTTTCTTCTGTTCATTCCATGATTAGTCTGCCCGATAAGTAGTTTTCTAATCCGCACATAATGGACTACTTTTCCCCAAACATTTCCGAAAGTCTGGACTTCACGTACACGACTGATAGTGAAATTGGGAAAATATGTGTACCCAAAGTTGGGAAGAACTAAGAATATGTATTGAGCTAGACTCATTATCGTTTCTATGGGGCTTGATTATTCGTCAAAAAGTGGTTATAGCACGAGGATCTCACTTAAGTTTCCCGCAAAAGTGTGCTCCACAAATTTCAAATTTACCTTTATTCGAGATTCTGAGTCGCATAGAGAGATAAAGCTAGCTTTATCTCTGTTTCTTGTCTCTTCCTTGAGGTACTTGTCTTCTTTGACGACTGTCTATATCCTCTAGTTCTTCAATGATTACGATCTTCCCTTGCTCTATCTATCTAATTTGATTTTTGGTTTTCTAGGCTAAAAGCTAGAGAGAGGAAAGCTTAGAATCAATGCAAACAAAAGACAATAACCATATTTAAAATAACTTATTATACTCTGGATTTGTATTATCTTATAACTTTTGAGATCATTAATCATTTAGATATTGTAAGCTCTACACTACAAAAAATGGTTAAAATATTAGACTATGTACAATGGTTTATACATTCAACATTTTTTTTTTCTTTTTTAATTCTCCACATCATTTTCTTTTCTCTTCCACATAATCATTCAACACTGTTTGTTTAATAAAATTTAACACTCTACCTCACTATTTTTATTTTATATTTTTATTTCCATTTACATATTAGAACTATATATTAATAATAATTAAGATAACTAAATCATAAATAATTTTGTTCAAAATAATAATAGAAAATTGCAAATTCCTTCCAAAAATTACATATAAAAAGACACTTAAATTGCATTACAATATATAAAAATAAACACAAAAATTCTTCAAAAACTACACCACACAACTAGAGAACACACATGACTTTAAATGTTATGAATAAACTCAACCCCAAATAACAATAAAGATCTTAACAAACATATAGAGATTAAGAAATCTCTTTAATAATGGGAATGTCTGAATCTTGTCCAAATGTGTTTGACTAGATCCGCTTGTAATTTGTGATGAACATTTGAGTCACGCATTTCAGATATAGCACGCACATGATTTGCAAATGCAGGTAGCACCTCGGTTGAGAATTGAAGCGGTGAACTAGAACCACTTGCCTCAGATTGATCATAATCGGTCCAATTTTGAAGATATGTATTTCATTCATCCTCAACAATCATATTATGCAATATGATACATGACCTCATGATGGTAGCCAAATCTGATATGTCCCACATTCTAGCAGGTTCACGAATGATTTTGAATCGAGCCCACAACACTCTAAATGCTCGTTTGATGCCCTTCAGACATTCCTCTAGATGTTGTGCAAATAACTTATATGGTTTACTTTGAGGAATTCTAATTGATTTGATAAATGTTGGATAAGAAGGATAAATACTGTCAGCTAGGTAGTATGCCATATTGTATGGGCATTGGTTCACGAAAAAGTTGACTTTGGGTGTATTTCCTTGTTCAACATCATCGAACACAGGAGAAGGGTCTAGAATGTTTATGTTGTTGAATGTGCCAAGACGTCCAAAAAGGCATGCCAGATCCTTAGATCATAAGACACAACTGGTTTAAGAATAACAGTGGTGGTCCCCTTATCTCCTCGGGTAAATTGGCTTTCCCACACAGTAGGACAATTTTTTTCCATTCCCAGTGCATGCAATCAATACTTCCAATCATCCCTGGAAACCCTCACATTTCATTAACATGTAGAATTATTTGTAGTTTCATCTTCAGTTGGAGCTCTCAGATACACTGACTCGTACAGTTGTATGATTCCCTTACAACAATTTGAGAAAGCACAACAATTGAAATAGGTATTCTGTATTGGTATCAGATCTATTCCCATGTTCAAATCTACGCAAGCACTTTAATGTTGTGGTACCTCCTATTTTAATGCATTCATCAACAACATTGGCTGCCACACCATATGCTAACATTCGCATGGCTATGGTACATTTTGCTAATGGAGATATACTTTTTTTTTGTTGCGTCAAATCGTTGAGTCAAATAGTTATCAGTGCTTGATATGTCCTCAACGATCCGAAGAAAAACATGCTTTCGCATCCAAAAACGCTGACAAAACATTGCATCATCATATGTAGGTTGATTTGAGAAGTAGTCATCAATCAATTTTTGATTTGCAGCTGAGTGATCTCTCTTGAAATATTTTCTCGTGTTATGAAGTGCAAAGTCCTCCTCTATTTTGTTGCGATGCTCCCTAGATCGGTTGATAATATAGTTTTCTTCAATTTTACACTGCATCTTGTAAGGTTCGATATCAAAAGAAAATTCTATTGGATCCATTGATGTTTTTTTTATTGTGATGAGAATTATGGTATTGGTACACCAATGAGAGAATGAGTCTTCATTTATAACAAAATGAGTGGTTGAAATCAACGGAATCTAAACAAGCAATATATTACATTTTAATAGATAAAGATTAGATTTTTCTTTTAAAAGCCAAAATTTACGGATTACTTTGTCAACAAAATCAAAGGTTCCCGACAATAAGATAATATTAAAGCATAAAACGACAATGATACATTATTAAAGCATAAAATGACATTGATACATTATTAAAGCATAAATTACAAACGCACATTATTAAAGCAGAAATTGACAACACACAAATTATTAAAGAATAAAAATACAAACACACATTATTAAAGAGGAAAATCACAAATACACATTATTAAAACTACAAAATGATGAAATAAAGACACACATTATCAAACAGGAAACGACAAACAACATTACCAATTAATTTCTAAATAGATCATGGCTTAACTTCTCCACCAACTCTTTCTTGCGGTCATCGAGATGTTCTTTTCACTTAGCTGAAAAAAATCTTCATTTTTGTTTCAATTAGTTTGCCTCTTCTTGTTTCATGGGTATGTTGCCCAATCGTTGTAACTCTTGCTCCTTGAATCGTTTAAATTCATTCCATTCTTCATTGATGACTTTCAAAGCTCCGCTTTTACCTTTCTTTTTACCCTTTTTCTTAACAGCATCTCTTCCCATTGGACAAACATTGGATTCTACAGAGTTAGAACTTGCATCACTCTCACGAGATCTCTTAGATCCACTACTTCTTGATCCAGTATTCCCATCTACTTGACTACCATTACGTGGTTGATCATGAATAGCATGTCATTCTGACTTTAAATTGAAATGAACTTTCGTATCACTTGAATATATTTTATGCGCTTTTGCCAATACATCATTTTCTCACCATCCGCTTTGTTGTACATGATTGGCGTTATCATAAGCTCCAATCCATTTCTCCACTATTTTGTTCATATAGTTAAAATGATTTCTGCACGACGATCTATCACGTGGAGGTTGCAATGAGAAATGTGACACCCTAACTCAAGATGCCTACGTCCGGATTCGACTCAGTTTGGCCTTGGGTGGACCAAACACTTAGTCAGTTTTAGGTTCTTTCTTTACTTAGTCGTTTTCGGGTTTTTGACAGTTTTATAAGCCCAAAACATATGCATAAACCAACTCAAGAGGTTTTAGTACAACAAGTTTGCAAGAATGTTCGAGTTTAAATGTATCCAGACCTAGTTATCCTAGTCTTATTCCATCCTTCCTCCTTCTCGCCTCGGTCTCGCTCCTACTTAGCCACTTTCACGGTCTTTGGGTAAATCACCTACAATCACACAGATTGAGTAAGCAAACGAATTTGCTTAGTGAGTCAGTCATTCCGTCCCACTAGGCCAAACCAGATACGTATCAAACAACAAGCAATCAAGTCAGAGATAGCATTATTCATGCACAGAGTCCAGCATACTCATATGCTCAGAGTCCGATCAGATCTGTTGCCTCAGTTACTCGGATTCACCCGAATCAACCAAAACACCAATCATGAACGGAAAACAGTACATATTCATCCAATCAATCATGCAATCCTAACCCATCTAAGACTTAATCCCACTATTGCCCAAAACAAACCAAGAATCACCTCATCGGTCCCGAAAACTCACCTTTGCCTTAGCCTTTTCTGACACCTCTTGATGCGATTGCCAATCAAGATACTCGGATCCGGTTTTGATCGCTCTCGATCCGCTCTTTCCCCTGCTCGATTCGGCAAAATTCGGTCTTAGAGTTCTTTCGCAATGATTCCGATCTTTTTTAGAGATTTTCGTGATGATTTTTGGGCTGCGGCGCAGTTTTTATCCCTATTTATAGGGTTTTGGGTGAAAAACCCTAACCCTAATTCGCCCAAGGTGGGCTAAATTCGAGCCCACCTGAATTGGATCAAGTCCAACCCGCTGGACACTTATGTCCTGGACCAACCCATGAACGGCCCAACCACTTTCCACTATCACTCCCTCAGTCAGACACTCAACTTCCCTGTCCGAACACTTCACTTCCTGTCCGAACATTTCATTTCCTGTCCGAACACATCACTCCCTGTCTGAACTCACTACCCGTTCGGACACTGTCACTCTCTTGTCTGAATTTCATGAACTTGTCCGAAATCCCCACTACCTTGTCCGAATTTTACGCGACCTGGTCCGAAGTTCCCGCGGCCTGGTCCGAATTTCACGCAGCCTGGTCTGAAATTCTCGCGACCTTGTCCGAATTGCTTATGGCCTTGTCCGAATTTCCTGCGGCCTTGTCCGAATTTCACTTGGCCTTGTCCGAATGGCACTTAGCCTTGTTCGATCAAAACCCCAAACTTTCCCTTACTTTCTCACACAACTTCCTTTGTCCCTCGAACCCATCCGAAATCACCCGAAGGGTCCACAGAACGCGGGTGTTACACAATGCTCATTACAATATTCAATAATTTTGCCCCAATAAGCTTCACTTTTTTGGTTTCTTCCAACAACACTGTCTGATCCATATTTAATACATCCGCTAAGTAGCACCAATTTTGATGAGTGGTTCATTTTGAAATTTTCTTGCGAGTAGGGGTTGGTTCCTCCATAGTTGGATTGGTCATTTGCACTGCTACTCATACCATCAAAAGGCATTTGTGTTGAAAATTCAAGAAATTTTGCTGCTTGAGATGATTGTGCCATCGAACCATAATATGTGTATGGATGGTAATTTGGAACACTCGACGGCATTGCCAAATTTGGTATAAATCCAGAATTTGGTATATTTTGTGGGTGTGGTTGATTGGAATATTGATTATTGGGATTTTGGTAGTAGAAATATAATTTTTGATATATATATTTAATTTTTTAAAATAATGAAACGAAATTAATTTAGTTTTAAAAATTTGGAATAATATAATATTTAAGAAATCATCCAACCCAATAAATATGACATGTGTCCATGTCATTTCTCCGTCCTTCATCTGCTCCCTATTTTCTTTGTTTTTTTTTTTTTTTTCTTTTTTATCATCCAACATGTGTTGAATGCATTCAACATCCCCAACAATCCACCTCATTTTTTTTCTTATTCAACATGTCCATTGCAAGGACTCAACTCTCTAATCCAATATTCAAGATATCCATTGTATGTAGCTTTACAAAAAGACTAATGGAATCAAAACTTGGAAAAGCTGAGAAACTGAACACAAACTGTAATCTCTAACTTTCCTGTTCAAATGAGGAAACAAACAAAAGAATAAATCAACTCTCTCACCTTGTTTTCAACTTGCTTAGTTTCTTCACAACTCATTCAAAAGACCTTTGAGGAGATCCAATCCCTCGGCAGAGATACTCCTTCTCTTATGCGATTTAGGGATCTCAATCCGAGGAGGTGGTTCCTGAGAGAAATATACAACAACTAAGGTAAGATTATCACAAGAGTTGCGTTGGATGGCTTCTTTGACAAGAGCTTGAGAGCATTTCTCAGGAATGTTGCATCAGCTCACTCCTCACCATTATCACTGCACACTGGCTGCTCATCATGTCCCAAAGTCCATCACAACCCATTATAAGAAACTCATCCTCCTCAGTCAGCACAACCTCCTCAAGCTCAGGCTCACAACTAAGCGGACAAAGCGAATCTTTAGCTCCTTTAATGTGTCAGCCTCTTATAACTCTAGCCACGGAAGACTACCCGTTAAGGTAGCAATCATAGATAACACCCCCAATTTTCTCAATACGTAGCCGCTTGGAAGTGCAGTTTGGTTTGTGGTCTTTTGATAGTTCAATGGCTCTGCCACGTTTACCAAGGACAACTCTGGAGACACCAGCATTTGCAATGAGCATGATGTTGTCCAAGATAAGAGCAGTGAGTGTAGTGGTGCGTGAGGATCTGTCAAGAGAAGATGCATCAGCTAAAGCATGGTCGGTCTTGAAGAAAACACTCCTTGTTGCCTTCTTCGTGCTGGTTGGGAAGTGTTTTTCTTCCATTACAAGTTTCATAATGTTCTTCTATCCGAATGATGTAGCATCAACACCTCCATGTACATCAAACTGTTAGTTCACGAAGGTGTAGAAGATGCATAATGACCAAATTTATGGAGTCAAAGCAAGAGTTTCTGGACTTTAACGATTTTCCCTCTAATCTCTTACACGATTGTTCAAGAAGGAAGTTTGGAAAAGAATTATACTCTGTTATTGAAGATGTGCGTATCTTAGCTTCAAGGTGAAACCTCAGAAGTATTATTGAGCCTTTTATCGAAGATAGAACCCTTGCGAAGATCCTTGAACTCTCTTCTTCTGGTTGTTCGATGTTCCTCCTCTCGAACTGTTTCGATTTTAGAGAGCTCTTCTCGATATCTTCTATATCTTCCCAAGGTTCAATACTTCGTATATTTATATGAATCTATAATGAGGCTCAATGTACAATTTCATTAAATCAAACCGGGTTAATGTTGGTTTAGTCCTTTCGTTTACAAATCGCAAACTTAAGAACTATATTCCAATATTCCCCCACATATAGTTACTTAAGCATTTAACAAAATATGTTGATGCCAGCTTAGTCTTGAATCAACTTTTACTTCTAAGGAATCGCTCATGTATAAGTATGTTTTTCCCTTTCTTTGTAGATATCCGAGTGACTCGGTTCTTCATTTCCTTATGGGTTGAATAATATAAAGACATATGCGTGAAACAAATTGGTCTTTTATTTTTTCATTCACTGACAGGACTAAATCTATAAACTGTAACATTTCCATTACGTTAGAGTATAGTAGACAATACATTCATCAAGATAACACGAGGTTACACATACTTATTCTGTTTGACCTTTTAAACCCGAAGTGTTTCATTTAAATGATTCACTTGGTAAGGAGTCCGAAGTCTGTAACGGTCTTTCCTTGAGTCCCATTTCTCGAGCTGTTTCCAAGACGATGCGTCTACACAAACCCTTCGTAAAAGGATCAGCTATGTTCTTAGCAGATCGAACATACTCCAATGACAAAATTCCAGCTTCAATCAAGCTTCTGATCACCTTGTGTCTTAACCTTATATGTCTCGTCTTCCCATTATACAGCTTATTCATAGCTACTGCTAAGGCTGACTAGGAGTCACATCTCAATGAGAGTTAAGAACAATTTTTTCCGTGCATTGGAAGGTAAGCCAATACACTTCTCAACCAATCTGCTTCTTGACTTGCCAATTCTAGAGCAATCAGTTCAGATTCCATGGTTGAACGAGCAGTACAAGTATGTCTTGCAGACTTACAAGATATTGCTCCTCCTGATAAAGTGAAGACAAAGCCACTGGTGGAGTTTACTTCGTCTTTTTTAGTGACCCAGTTAGCATCACAGTAGCCCTCAATCACACATGAAGACTCATCGTAACATAGGCTCCAATTCACTGTCCATTTAAGGTATCTAAGTAGCCTATGTAAAGCCTTCCAATGATCACTATTGGGACTATGTGTGTACCTGCTTAATCTGCTCACTGTGTAGGCTATGTTAGGCCTAGTACAATTCATTAAGTACATTACGCTTCCTAATATCTTAGCATACTCCTCTTGTCTAACGCTATCACCTCTGTTTTTACACAGATGAAGAGATGAATTGTAAGGAGTCCTAGCTGGTGGTTCATTCCAGAAGTTGAATTTCCTAAGTATCTTTTCTATATAGTGAACTTGGCTTAATGCAAAACCCCTTTTGGTTTTGAATATCTTAATTCCTAGGATAACATCAACTTCATTCATGTATTTCATGGAAAATCTAGAGTTCAGCATGGACTTAGTCTCATTCACTAGCAACAAAGAAGTTCCTAGGATTAATATGTCATCTACGTAAAGGCAGATAATTACATACTCGGTCTTAGTTCCTCTACTAAACACACAGGTATCTCCGGAATTCAAAGCAAAGCCATTTTCAATCATTGTTGCACTAAATTTTTCGAACCATTTCTTTGGTGATTGTTTAAGCCCATAAAGAGATTTTTTCCAGCTTACATACCTTGTTTTCATGTCCTTCCTCTATGAAACCTTCTGGTTGTAATATGCAGATTTCCTCGTCTAGATCACCATTCAAGAATGCCGTCTTTACGTCCATCTGGTGTACGATCAGTTTTTGTGGAGATGCCACTGCCATAAGGAGTCTGATAGAAGCTATCTTTGACACAGGTGAGTATGTATCGAAGTAGTCTAC
The DNA here is from genome assembly GCA_023374145.1 of Lepidium sativum. Lineage (NCBI taxonomy): Eukaryota > Viridiplantae > Streptophyta > Magnoliopsida > Brassicales > Brassicaceae > Lepidium > Lepidium sativum. The sequence continues at coordinate 17,163 of JAKUCM010007840.1, forward strand.
TTCATGCTTATGACTGAAGCCTTGAACCACTAATCTTGCCTTGTATTTATCTATGGTTCCATCGGATTTTAACTTCTTCTTAAGAATCCATTTGCTTCTCAAGGCTCTGCATCCGCTTGGTAAGTCAACCAGATCCCAAGTGTGATTTGAGAGTATGGACTCATATTCACTATTGATAGCCTCTTTCTAGAACATCACATCCAGTGTCCTCATGGCTGCAGAGTATGAGACAAAATCTTATTCTATAAGAAACGTGAACACAAACTCTTCACTCAGCTCTTCATGTTCCACAATGTAACTAGTTATGAAATCTAAGCCAAAATCCTTTTGTTTTCTGACTCTTTTACTCTCCCTAGGAGTTGAAGTATCTGCTTCTGAGACTCTTTTTACAACAGTAAGTCCTGTAGTTATTCTACTTTCAGGTTTCTTGAAGGGAAATAACTCTTCAAAGAACACTACATCTCGAGATTCCAGAACATGTCCTAGCACCATGGTCTCTGCATTGAATGTTAGGCATTTATAGGCAGAGCTGTTCAAAGCATAGCCTATCAGAACAAAATCCACTGTCTTTGATCCTATGTTGCTTTTCTTGAAGTCCGGGAGACCTACTTTGGCAAGACATCCCCATACTCTCAGATAGCTCAGATTTTGTGAGAATCCCTTCCACAATTCATAAGGTGTTGCAGTCAGACCTTTGTGTGAAACTCGGTTCAGAATATAACAGGCAGTAAGTATAGCTTCCCCCCACAATTTGTCACACAATCCTGAACTCAACAGCATGGAGTTCATCATATTTTTCAGAGTTCTGTTTTTCCTCTCGGCTATCCCGTTCTGCTGAGGGGTGTAAGGGGTCGTGAACTCGTGGATAATCCCTTCATTAACACAGAATGCTTTAAATCGATCTGACGAGTACTCACCTCCTCGATCAGATCTAATTCTCTTGTCTAGTTGGTTTTCTACTTCAGTTTTATACTAAACAAATGCATTGAAAGCTTCATCTTTTGCATTCAGTAAAAATACCTGACAATACTTGGAGAAATCGTCAATGAAAGTAATGTAGTATTTCTTTCCTCCTTTACTGGTTGTGTTTTTGAAATCGGTTATGTCTGTGTGAATCAAGTCTAACAAACTAGAGCTTCTCATTATTGGATTTTTAAACGGTTTTCTAGCATGTTTAGCTTCTACACAGACTTCACATCTGCTAGAAGGTTTACATGATTTCATTGATATAAGTCCTAGATGATTTATTCTATTCATGGAGTTAGAGTTCAAATGCCCTAGTCTACCATGCCAATCATCAAAACTACAACACAAGTACACAAAATCTTCTCCTTTATTAATGTTCATGGTTTCTAACACAAACATATTATTGATACAAAAGGCCTTTCCAACATACTCACTATTCTTAGTTAGGACCATTTTATCAGCATCTACAGTCTGTTTAATGCCAGCCATCATCAATAGAGCACTTGAAATAAGATTTCTACGCATGTTAGGAACTAACAGGACCTTAGTGAGAGTAAGAACTTTACCAGACGACAATGATAAGTCTATTTCTCCAATTCCAGACACCTTCAAAGCACTGGCATATCCTAGAAACACGTTCTCACATCCTGTTGTCACCAAGTTCCTGAAGAGAGATCCCTGATTACAGATGTGCCTAGTGGCTCCCGATTCGATGATCCAGTCCACTTTATCTTATGTGGAGTTTGCTTCGGTAACCACAACTATTATGTTCTCTGTTAGGTGAGCCTTTACAGATTCCTTACTCACTATCTGCTTCTTGCAGTCTTGTTTTTTGATGCCCAAACTGATTACAGTTCCAACACTTAAACTTTTTCTTGAATTCCACTGAATGATTCTGATTAATCTTCTTTAGATTCTTGTTAGTCTTTTTCTTGAATTTTTCTTTAGAGGAAGAGCTCTCCACTAGATTTGTGTCTGAATTCCCGAAACTAGATGTTGCAGAGATTCCTTGAAACTTTCTATTGGCTTCCTCAATCATAATATCCAAGATCAACTCGTCCAAATTCATTTTCTTTTTCTCATGTTTAAGTTTAGATCTATAGTCATTCCAAGACCGAGGCAATTTATCTATCAGAACATGAGCAGCAAGAAAGTTGTCAATACACATACCTTCAGCTTGGATCTTCGAAACTATAGCTTCATATTCCAGAAGTTGCTCCAGGACGAGAAGGTCATCTCTCACAAGGAATGTGGTCCATCTCGAAGTAACATATTATTTCTTTCCCTCATCTTCTCCTCCATACTTCTTCTTTAGACTTTCCCAAATTTCCTTGGCAGAATCCATTCCAACATATATATCAAACAGACTTTCAGAGAGATGACGAATCAAATGTCCTCTACAAGTTCTGTTATGTTCTGCGAACGTTCCGTCTCTCTTTCCTTTCTTTGACAGAGTGAAGTCGAAATCCTTCTGCGATAAAGATTCGTTGAGATCGTCTTTGGATTTTTCTTCTCCAGTCATCTTCGACGAATCCGAATCATCCAGATTAGTATCTTTTTGTCGGAGAATCCGCAAACCTCATACAAGACATAATCTATGCCAATTTCTGGGAAGAAGAATAGTAATTCTTCGGACCACCTCCGATAATTGGCTCCGGTGAGTGGTTGTAATCTTGATAAGTCCGGAATACAACTGTTTCTTGCCATTGCACTTTCCTCCTCTCGATGACGAACAAAGTGTGAAAATCGTTAAAGATTGTTAGTTCACGAAGGTGTAGAAGATGCAGAATGACCAAATTTACAGAGTCGAAGCAAGAGCTTCTGGACTTTAACGATTTTTCCCTCTAATCTCTTACACGATTGTTCAAGAAGGAAGTTCGGAAAAGAATTATACTCTGTTCTTGAAGATGTGTGTATCTCAGCTTCAAGGTGAAACCTCAGAAGTATTATTGAGCCTTTTATCGAAGATAGAACCCTTGCGAAGATCCTTGAACTCTCTTCTTCTGGTTGTTCGCTATTCCTCCTCTCGAACTGTTTCGATTTTAGAGAGCTCTTCTCGATACCTTCTATATATTCCCAAGGTTCTATACTTCGTATATTTATATGAATCTATAATGAGGCTCAATGTACAATTTCATTAAATCAAACCGGGTTAATGTTGGTTTAGTCTTTTGGTTAACGAATCGCAAACTTAGGAACTATATTCCAACACAAACACCTTTCATAAACAAAACAAATAAGAGACAACTACTTTCAACATATCATATTTTGAACTTTGATGATCCCAGTCTTATTTACCGCATAGGAAGTTCTGTGAGATCATTGACGCAGATAAATTCGTCTTTTGATCTTTTTGGTCCTTTATCATACCAACTTCCAGATCTAAACACAGGCTGAAATGTGGATTGTACTCCTTTTGGAGTTTCGCACCAAACCTCTCGTCTCCTTCCTGCACACGAATCATTTCACAATGTAAGTTTCTAAACCTGAAATTACTTTTGACAATGCAGTGGTCCGATCTAAGCAACATGTTCTTCGTGATCGCAAAATTACCATTGCGAGCATTTGAAGAGAATCGAAAAAAACAAAAAGTAAGAAGAGGTGAACCAACAGAATCGTTCAACCAAGCAGTGCTATTGCAATGACACATGGCAGAAACATTCCTTAGAGGCTTGTGAGAGGTGCTGAGATTGGCCATCTTGTCATCTACCAGTTCCAACGAGTTTATCATCAGAGAAACTTCTGTCAACGGTGCCATTTTTCCAGATTTCGATCAAAAATTTTGTTTTTCTAAACATTGAATTAACTAAACCCCCTCGTACTTAGCTAAATCATCTATTTAAATATAGCGTTCTTCTTTCTTCCCCTTCTTAGACCAACATTATATATAATTTTTTGTTTTGAATTTCTTATTCATAAAATACTAATATTTTAATATAATAATTGAATAAACCAATAAGAATGATCTACATGTTAAAAAACCTATGAAAAGTTTCTTATTTAAGAAATTCTTTTTCTTCTCTCACCTCCATTATCATTATTTTTAATTATTTATTCTTTAAAAACTAGAAACCATCAATAAGCTCTTTGGCCTCCACGTGTCCCATTATAATTTAGACTATTAAAATTGAATATTTTATTTGATTTCCATTCGTTCAGTCTCCTTCCTCTTCTCGCACAGAGATGCTTGAGCAAAAGATGAAGGTCTGTAACCTGGATTTTAACTTGAAGGTCGGCGTTGTTGACATGGGAACACGGTGGAGTTTTGATCAGTAACCCTAATAGTACACTTTCATTTCGATCTCTCTCTACATTGCTTCTCTAATTAACAGAGAATTATAAGTTTTTGTGAATCTGGGTCTCTATCCTACTTCAATTAACCATTAAAATTTTGCAAAAGCTTGCGTTTTTAGGGTTAGAATGCAAAACGCTTGAGAAGTTTTTTTCCGTACTAACTCGATTGCGCAAAAGCTGAGATTTTGAAGTATCTAAAATCTTAGTGATCTTTTTGGTATTTGAAGGAGCTTTTGGCTTTGATTTGGAAGTAATCATAATGAGATATAGAGTGGGTTGGAGAAAGATCAAGTGATGGTTCAACTGAAACAGAAGGATTTGAGTGAGTAAGTTAAATCTGTGATCACTGATCTCCACTTTGCACAGTATGAATAGGCACTCAAAATCACTTGCTTCACCGTTCCCTTTCGCTTAAGCAGAAGGCAAAAGGTCAACTTTTCAACATTCCAATTCCTTCTTCAGTTCTGACTATGATTTGCTTTGTGTTGGTGGTCATTTATTCAACTCCCTAATTTTAATATATCTCTTTTTTGTTTTGTTTTTTTACTTTTCTGAAACATGAAGATGCTGGAATTGAGAAAAAGAAGTGGTTTCTGCTTATACTCATTATATGCAATGCAGTTCCTTTACAAGGCTTCACCACAAATGTCTATGCGAGACCCCACGTTGTGAACATCGGCTCGGTTCTTTCATCAGTAGAGTCGTCAAAGGTGCTATGGATGCTGCTGTTAAAGATGTAATTGCTAGCACCAGCGTTCGTACCATCACTCTACTCAGGATCATCATGCATGACATAAATTTCAAAGGATTCATGACCATCATCGCATGTACGTGACACTGCTCTGTGGTTGATGGATGATTGTTATGTGTTTGTGACTTTGTCTACCGCAGTTATATCATTTCGGTTTTATGTTCTGCTCATCGATGATTAAAACAGTCTCTTCTCTCCTAGTCTTCTTTGCCTTTGACTCATCTGTTTTATGCTCACTAATACTTCAACATGTAAGTATCCTCATGTCCATATTCTGGTATTCAGTTTACTGACTTGGAATAATCTCTATGAATATAAAAATACCTTTCTTCCTTCTCCTTCCTTCATTTACTCACCAATTTAGCTTTATGGCTGCCAAATGTCTTCCCTTTCCAACTTTTTGTAATTAAACATTAAAATTATTTTTTTATTCGTTTCCCATACTATCCGTCTCCTTCTCTTAATACAGACTAGTGTACACATAAACTTGAGAGAAAGATGAAGGTTGTGTTTTAATTTTACTCTTACGCAAACCCATTACTTAGCATCGACATCTGTGGGATTTTGATCAGCATTTGAATCAATAATTCAGAATGCTAACGGACACTTTCATCTTTGTCTCTCTTTCCATTGCTTCTCAATTTTTTTTTATGTTTCTTTTTGATTAACAGAAGATAAGAAATCTTTGATGCTGTGAAAGATGAAGTGAAGGTTCCACGGAGCGAGTACGAATCTGTGAACACATTACATATAGAGGATCTCGCACACTATTAACGGACACTTGATTACTTGCTTTACCATCCCCTCACGCTTAATAGAAAAGTGAAAGGTCAAGCATATCTCTTCCCTTAACATTCCTCAATGCTTTGAGTCATAAATATGTTTGCTTTATAGTGGAGGTCATTTAAGTAACTCCATAATTTGACCTTCATGTCTTTTTACTTTGTGAAACAGGAAGCTGTTGAAGTTGAGAAGATGAAAAGGTTTCTGCTTATGCTCATCATCTGCGAGACATTTCCCTTACTAGGACTCACCACAAATGTATCTGTGAGACGCCAAGTTGTGAACATCGGCTCTGTTTTCACATACAGTTCTCACATCGGTAGAGTCATCAAAGTAGCTATGGATGCTGCTGTCGAAGACGTAAATGCTAGCCCTAACGTTCTAAACACCACGCGACTCAGGATCATCATGCATGACACAAAATTTAATGGATTCATGAGCATCATGGAACGTAAGTGAGACTGTTCTTTTATTGTTAAATGATTAGTATGCTTTTGTCTGTCAAAGCTCAATTATTTACTTTGCATATTCTGCTCATAGCTAATTAACACAGTCTTCTCCTCTAGTCTTCTTCACCTTTGATACATCTGTTTTCTTCTAGCTGATTCATTTTTCTGTTTTCGATCATTTTGTTATTCTGTTTTAGTTACTAATATTCAACATGTATGTATCCTCATATCCATATTCTCGTATTCGGTATACTGACTGATTGGTTTCGTTTTTCACTTTCAAAGCTCTACGGTTCATGGAGTCTGAGACAGTGGCCATAATTGGCCCTCAGAGATCAACGACTGTCCGTGCCGTAGCTCATGTTGCAACAACACTAAAAATTCCTATACTATCTTTCACTGCCACAGACCCTACTATGTCTCCTCTGCAGTTCCCTTTCTTCATCAGAGCTTCACAAAATGATCTCTTCCAGATGGTCGCCGTTGCTGACATTGTTCATTTTTACGGTTGGAGAGAGGTGGTAGCAATATATGGGGACGATGATTATGGCCGAAATGGGGTAGCTGCTTTGGGAGAGAAGTTGGCAGAGAAGAGATGTAGAATCTCATACAAAGCAGCGTTGACTCCCAAAGAACCTACCAGAGAGAACATTACTGACTTGTTGATTAAGGTAGCTTTGAGTGAGTCAAGGATCATTGTCATTCATGCCTCTTTCCTCTGGGGCCTAGAGGTTTTCCGTGTGGCTAAGACACTTGATATGATGAGCACTGGTTACGTGTGGATCGCTACCAACTGGCTTTCTACAATCATAGACACAGACTCTCCTTTGCCATTGGACACCATAAATAATATTCAAGGGGTCATTGCACTGCGCCTGCACACTCCCAACTCTATTATGAAGAAGGACTTCGTTGAAAGGTGGCATAACTTAACTCATGTTGGACTGAGCACTTATGGCCTGTATGCTTACGACACTGTATGGCTGCTTGCTCAGGCCCTTGATGATTTCTTCCACAAAGGTGGAAATGTTTCCTTTTCCAAGAATCCCATTATATCTGAGCTTGGGGGTGGAAACTTGCACCTTGATGCTCTGAAAGTCTTTGATGCAGGAAATATTTTTCTTGAGAGCATCTTACAGGTTGACAGAATCGGCTTAACCGGGAGGATGAAGTTTACTAAAGACAGGAACCTTGTAAATCCAGCATTTGATGTGCTTAATGTAATTGGCACTGGTTATAGGACCATTGGTTACTGGTATAATCATCGAGGCTTGTCTGTTATACCGGCTGATGAGTTACAAAATACATCTTTTTCGGGACAGAAACTTCATAGTGTTGTCTGGCCAGGACAAACAACCAAAGTTCCTCGTGGATGGGTGTTCTCAAACAATGGAAGGCATTTGCGGATTGGAGTTCCAAATCGTTACAGATCCGAAGAAGTTGTCTCAGTGAAAAGAAACGGGATGATCACTGGTTTCTGCGTTGATGTCTTCACTGCCGCTCTCAACTTATTACCGTACGCAGTCCCGTTTGAGCTTGTAGCTTTTGGGAATGGTCATGACAATCCAAGTAACTCTGAACTAGTACGGTTGATAACGGCTGGGGTGAGTATATGCACTAGTTTGGAACCTGATTGGTTGACCATTTTTTTAGTTTGTTGACGAGTGTATAACTTACAACTTATTGGTCCCAAACATCTTTTACACAGGTCTACGATGCCGCTGTTGGTGATATCACCATCATAACAGAGAGAACAAAAATGGCAGATTTTACTCAGCCATATGTGGAGTCAGGGCTAGTGGTGGTGGCTCCTGTTCGGAAGCAGGGCTCCAGTGCTTTCGCATTCTTAAGGCCGTTCACTCCTAAGATGTGGCTTCTCGCAGCTGCCTCTTGCGTCATAGTCGGTGTTGTCATTTGGTGTCTAGAGCACAAACACAATGACGACTTTCGAGGGACCCCCTTAAGACAAGTCACCACTACTTTCTGGTGAATTCAAAATAAGCTTTAACTGGATGAACTCAGTTCCCAATACTACAATTTAAGTTCTTTTGCTGAAATGTTTGATTCTTTTGCAGGTTCAGCTTTTCAACTCTTTTCTTTTCACAAAGTAAGTGTAATCCTTTACATCCTCTATTCGTTCTTAGCTTCTTTCCATTTTGATAAAGGTAAATAAGATGTCCAATGTTGTCTGCTGAATTTTTACAGGAGAGACTATCACCGGTAACCTTGGAAAAATAGTGCTGATAATATGGTTATTTGTAGTTTTCATAATGAACTCAAGTTATACTGCGAGCCTCACGTCCAATCCTCACAGTTCATCAGCTGTCTTCACGAGTTAAAGGCATAGAAACTTTGCAAACAAACAATGATTCTATTGGGTATTCACAAGGTTCCTTTGTCAGAGACTATCTGGTTCATGAACTCAATATCCACGAGTCAAGACTGGTCCCTCTTCGGTCTCAAGAAGAATATGATAAGGCCTTGAGAGATGGTCCAAGAAAAGGTGGTGTTGCTGCTGTTTGTTGATGAACGTGCTTACATAGAGCTTTTCCTCTCAAACAGATGTGAATTCGGCATAGTTGGTCAAGAATTCACAAAAAACGGGATGGGGATTTGTGTGAGTATCGTTCTGAGTCTGTTGTTGCTGATACTAAACGTCTTCCACCTAGTTGGATGACAAATTAGAATTATAATATTTTCTTAACGTAATACTGATTATGATTCATATTTATATGTCTCCCACTTTTCAGGCATTTCCGCGTAACTCGCCTTTGGCAGTGGACGTCTCTGCAGCAATTTTGCAGCTATCAGAAAGTGGAGAATTACAGAGAATTCGGGACAAATGGTTGCTAAGGAAAGCATGCTCTCTGCAAGGTGCAGAGATAGAAGAGGACAGACTGGAGCTTAAGAGGTTTTGGGGATTGTTTATGGTGTGTGGAGGGACATGGGTTTTTATTCTTGTAGTGTATACAGTGTTGATGATACGTCAGTTCCAACGACATTATACTGAAGAAGCAGAGGGGTCGACCAGGAAGAGAAGGTCACCATCCACACGTATCCACTCCTTTCTGTCCATTGGGAGAAAGAAAGAAAAGGACGCCAAAGCTCGGTCTTCTACCGAAAGGCAGCTTGAAGATATCTCAGTCAATGGTTAAAGTCACCTCAGCTAAAGTGTTTCCTGCAAAGTAAATGCGCCAGAGAGACCTTATAATGGCTCTAGTATGTACTAATCCCTCTTACTTGATATACTTGAGATGAAACTCTGGTTGTAATTTAATTTCATGGTGATTAATTACTATCTCTGAACTCTGAAGATTTACTTCAATGGTCTGAAGACAATGCTCATAATAGTCTATAGAAAGCAGCAAATTGTTGGAAGATATTTGAAGAGAAAAATATAGTAATACCTAAATCTTTTTACTATGTTTGTAAGCTATATGCCATATATGTAGTTAATACCCTAGTTCAAATACATATATGCCCATTAAAGCTTTTGACCTTCATCGTAAGAAAACACCTAAGTCAAACAAAATGATCACCGAATCTTATATTACTTTGGTGATATCCCTTTTAATTTAAAAGTTTGAAACACGATTATTTTGCTGCTGTGGAATCTGTAAAGATTATCTTTGATTTGAATATGAAAAGATTAATCTATTATTTAGTTCTTTTCTTTTCGTCTTCCCATTAAACACAGTAGTTACAAAAGCTTGAGCGAAAGATGAAGGCTCTGTCTTTAAATCATCCCCAGAATCCTAAAGATAAACTTTCCATCTCGGTCTCTCTCTCAATTAGCTTCTCAGGTTTATCTTTTTTGATAATCAAAATTTGATTTGTGCATCTGAGTCTCTATCTTACTTAAAGTAGCTATCAAACAGTTGCAAACTATAAGCAAAAGCTGGTCGACTTGAGAGGATTTTTTAATGCGCACTAATTCGAATTTGCAAAAGCTGAGAGTTTTTAGTAATTAACATATTAGTGGTGAATTTTGGTATTGAAAAGTAGGCGTGTGCAAAATATTAGTAGCATCTGATTCGATCTGAAAATTTTGGGTACATAAAGTTTTCGAGCAAAGCAAATACCAAAATATAATATCCCTTAAAAATAAAATAAATTACAAATATCATTTTTTAAAAGATGGATATATATTTAAAACTTAATTATGTATGTATATATGTTATAATATAAATAGTGTTGCGTATGTTAATATGGTTGCAAATGAATAAAAAGTATTATCCCCTCTGTTCTAAGAATATAGGATGTTTTAGAGGGTTTTTTTATTCCTTTTGATTAGATGTTTTAAGTTTTTTTGACTATTAGAATTCTGCAAAATATGTTATGATTGGTTGATAACTATTATATTGATGATATTAAATGATATTTTTAAAAAATTATTAGATTTTATTAATGAGTGTGCATTTAGGTAAAATTCTTATATTTTGGGGACAAAGAAAATATTTAACTAATTCTTATTATTTTATATTTTACTTTTATGATATTATTTTCCACCATTTAATTTGGTATGAATTTAGAGTTTAGAACTAGGTTGATTTAAAAATATTAATCTTTTACCGCTCGCTATGACATTATTTTCTAATACTTTTTTGTTATTCATATGACTTTGTTTTCTACTACTTTCTTTGTTATTTTTATGTATTTTATTTTCGGTAACTAGCCTATTATTGACGGATCTTTAAGAAAAAAGGATTTCTGAAATTATTTGAATCCAAATGGATCATAAAAACAAATATCCGCTCCGTGGCCATCCCTATTGAAAAGAGTTACGACTTTGATATGGAAGTAATGATTTGAATTAGAGAGTGGGTTTGGGAAAAATGCTACAAATTTTCGATGATGATGACATTGGGGATTATGGGGTGAGAGTTGAATTCTGTGAATACCATTGATAAAGAATTCCCACTTTCCACATTATCAATGGACACTCAACTACTCTCCCCACTATTGTCTCACTCTCAGTGAGAAAGCGATAGGTCTAATATACAAAGCCGATCTCTTCCTCAACATTCTATTCCTGCTTTCAGTTCTGCTTTATTGACTCCATCACTTGACCTTCCTCTCTTTCTTTCCATTATTTACTTTGTGAAATTGAAAAGATGAAGTGTTTTCTGCTTATGCTCATCATCTGCGATGTAGTTCCTTTGCAAGGACTCACCAAAAATGTCTCTGAGAGACCCCAAGTTGTGAACATTGGCGCTGTTTTAACATTCGGTTCTCTCATCGGCAGAGTTGTTAAAGTTGCTATGGATGCTGCTGTTGAAGACATAAATGCTGACCCCAACATTCTCAACACTACTCAACTCAGGATCATCATGCATGACACAAAATTCAATGGATTCATGAGCATTATGGAACGTAAATGAGACTGCTCTTTGATTGTTGGATGTTTACTTTGCGTTTGTCTGTCAAACTTCATCTGTTTTCTTTTCATATTTTGCTCATGGACAACTAAAACAGTCTCTTCTCCTCTAGTCTTCTTTACCTTTGATTCATCCCTTTTATTCTACCTTATTCATTTTTCTGTCTTGGATCATTTTGCTATTCTGTTTTAGTTTTGAATACTCTGACTTGTATGTATCCTCATGTTCGTATTCTGGTATTCCGTATACTGAATGAATAGTTTTGTGTTTCACTTTCAAAGCTCTAAGGTTCATGGAGTCTGAGACAGTGGCCATAATTGGCCCTCAGAGATCAACAACCGCCCGTGTGGTAGCTCACGTCGCAACAGAACTAAAAATTCCTATACTATCCTTCGCTGCCACAGACCCTACTATGTCTCCTCTGCAATTCCCATATTTCATCAGAACTTCACAAAATGACCTCTTCCAGATGGTTGCCATAGCAGACATTGTTCAATTTTATGGTTGGAGAGAGGTGATAGCAATGTATGGGGATGATGATTATGGCCGAAATGGGGTGGCTGTCTTGGGAGACACGTTAGCCGAAAAGCGCTGTAGAATTTCATACAAAGCAGCTTTGCCCCTGAACCCACAAGAGAGAACATCACTGACTTGCTGATTAAGGTAGCTTTGAGTGAGTCAAGGATCATTGTCATTCACGCTTCTTTCCTGTGGGGCCTAGAGGTCTTCCGTGTGGCTCAGACTCTTGGTATGATGAGCACTGGTTACGTGTGGATTGCTACCAACTGGCTTTCTACAATCATAGACACAGACTCTCCTTTGCCATTGGACACCATAAATAATATTCAAGGTGTCATTGCACTGCGCCTGCACACTCCCAACTCTATTATGAAGAAGGACTTCGTTGAAAGGTGGCATAACTTAACTCATGTTGGACTGAGCACTTATGGACTGTATGCTTACGACACTGTATGGCTGCTTGCTCAGGCCCTTGATGATTTCTTCCACAAAGGTGGAAATGTTTCCTTTTCCAAGAATCCCATTATATCTGAGCTTGGGGGTGGAAACTTGCACCTTGATGCTCTGAAAGTCTTTGATGCAGGAAATATTTTTCTTGAGAGCATCTTACAGGTCGATAGAATCGGCTTAACCGGGAGAATGAAGTTTACTAAAGACAGGAACCTTGTAAATCCAGCATTTGATGTGCTTAATGTAATTGGCACTGGTTATAGAACCATTGGTTACTGGTATAATCATCGAGGCTTGTCTGTGATACCGGCTGATGAGTTACAAAATACATCTTTTTCGGGACAGAAACTTCATAGTGTTGTCTGGCCAGGACAAACAACCAAAGTTCCTCGTGGATGGGTGTTCGCAAACAATGGAAGGCATTTGCGGATTGGAGTTCCAAATCGTTATACGTTCGAAGAGATTATCTCAGTGAAAAGAAACGGGATGATAACTGGTTTCTGTGTTGATGTCTTTATTGCCACTCTCAACTTATTACCTTACGCAGTCCCGTTTGAGCTTGTAGCTTTTGGGAATGGTCATGACAATCCAAGTAACTCTGAGCTAGTGCGTTTGATAACGGCTGGGGTGAGTATATACGCACTAGTTTGGAACCTGTTTTTATGACACTTTGTTAATGAGTTCCTTGGTCTCAAACTTCTTTTACACAGGTCTATGATGCTGGTGTTGGTGATATCACCATCATAACAGAGAGAACAAAAATGGCAGATTTTACTCAGCCGTATGTGGAGTCAGGGCTAGTGGTGGTGGCTCCTGTGCGGAAGCTGGGATCAAGTGCTATGGCATTCCTAAGGCCGTTCACTCCCCAGATGTGGCTTGTCGCAGCTGCCTCTTTCATCGTAGTTGGTGCTGTCATTTGGTGTTTGGAGCACAAACACAATAACGAGTTTCGAGGGCCTCCCCGTAGACAAGTCATCACTACTTTCTGGTGAAAACAGAATAGTCTCCAACTCCATTGACTATATTTTAAAGGTCTTTTAGTTTGTTTTTTTTCTGAAAGATTCCATTCTTTTGCAGGTTCAGCTTTTCAACTCTTTTCTTTTCGCATAGTAAGTGTAGTCCTTGATATCTCCTCTTCGTTCTTAGATTCTTTTCATATTAAAACGGGCAATAACAGTGCAATGTTCTCTGCTTAATTTCTTCAGGAGAGACAATGACCAGCAACCTTGGAAGAATAGTGCTGATAATATGGTTATTTGTAGTTCTCCTAATCAACTCAAGTTATACCGCGAGCCTCACGTCAATCCTCACAGTTCATCAGCTATCTTCTCCAATCAAAGGCATAGAAACTTTGCAAACAAACAATGATCCTATTGGGTACCCACAAGGCTCCTTTGTCAGAGACTATTTGGTTCATGAACTTAGCATCCATGAGTCAAGGTTGGTCCCTCTTCGGTCTCCAGAAGCTTATGATAAAGCTTTCTCTCTCTCTC
>JAKUCM010007841.1:0-25237 GCA_023374145.1 Lepidium sativum
TATGAACATTGTCAGAGACAAGAAACGTTTCAGAATTGAGTTGTCTCAAAAATCTTATGTTGAGAAGATTCTGAAGTTGTTTCAAATGGATCAAGCAAAGGCATCCAAGACTCCAACTGGGGCTCATTTTAAGCTAAAATTAGCATTTGTCGATGAGTTAAAAGTACAGGCTGAAGCAATGAAGAAAATTCCTTATGAAAATATTGTATGAAGCAACATGTATCTTATGATTGGAACAAGACCAGACGTTGCTTATGATGTCGGTATGGTCAGTAGGTTCATGTGAAATCTTGTTAAGATTCATTGGGAAGCTTTGAAATGGGTTTTAAGGTGTGTAAAGGGAACTGCAGAGATCAGTTTGGTGTTTCAGAAAAGTTAAGTGCTAAAATTGGCTGGTTATAGTGATTCAGATTTCGCTTCTAATCTTGACAAACGAAGATCAGTTACTAGTTTTTTTTATACGTTTGGAGACAATGCAGTAATTTGGAAATCTAACCTACCGTAGGTTGTAGCGCTATCAACTATTGAAACTGAATATATAGCATTAACTGAATCAGTGAAAGAAGCTGTGTGGCTAAGAGGTTTGGTTGCAGAAATGGGATATAATCAAGAGCAGGTGGAAGTGTTTTGTGATTCCAAAAGAGCCATAGCTTTGGCAAAGAACAATGTTCACCATGAACGCACCAAACATGTGGTTGTAAAGTATCATCATATCCGAGAAAGGATTGAGGAATAGAGTATTAAAGTGTCAAAGATTTCACCACTCTATCACTTTGCACATATTTGTACAAAGATTCTACCAGTGAATAAACTGACTGAAGTAATGTCATTGCTTCAGTTAGAAGCTGAATAAGATAATTCAACATCCAGGACTGACAAGGAGTGACAAGGTGGAGCTCAGAAGATAAGAAGCAGAGGCTTCTGTTTTAAGCCAATATGTGGAGTTTTGTTGATATTGGCTTGATCCAATTATAAGCATGCGTGGCCCATAAGACTTATTTGTGGGCTTGATGTTATACGGCCCATGATGAAAAGAAGCTTCGGGATCTATTAAGCCTCACGGCAAACAGACCATCGTTGACGGAATCTGTGTGTAACAGATTTGATTCCGTCATTGAAGCGACTTGCGCGAGAGAGAGCTGGATATATGAGGCTTGATATTCTCTATGGCGATGTGTGGGAGCAAGAGTGGTATTAAGTAGTCTTATTTTTGGTATTGAGCTTGTTTACATACTATTTCGGGGTTTATCGGGTGAAAAGAAGAAGCTTGTATAGCCATTGAATAGTATAAGAACTTTGTAATCTCTTTCAGATATCTAGTGAATTCTCTAGGAAGTCAATCCCGCCGTGAGTAGGCTGCTACATTTGTAGTGGATACCGAACACGTTAAATGTCGTGTGTGCTCTTTTTTGTGTTTTAGTTCGAAGTGTTAGTCAGTTTTCCTTAACAGGTTTTACAACTTTTGCTGATTTATATTTTAATTTATAAAAATTTTGTTTAATCTTATTTATTTAAAATCAATTATCTTATAGTATAATATTATATATATACTAGATATGGTGGACCCATCACTCAACTTTATATAATAAAATTATTGAAATATGTTTTAAATATATAAAAATACGGTAAAATTCAGATTCGTTGGATTTGATACGTGGAAGAATCTCGCTGACTACTAAATTTTGTAACCCAACTTTATATAATATGATACTGTAAAATTTTGGATAGTTGGATTTAACACGTCAAGAAATTCAGTTGATTACTAACTTTTGAACCCCAATTTTACATAATAGGATATTGCAAAATTTTGAATCGTCGGATTTGACTCGTGAAGGAATACTATTGGTTACTAACTTTTAAAACTAAACTTTATGAAATAAGATACTAAATTTTATATCCTTGGATTTGACACATGGATGAATCTCATTATAACTAACTTTTGAAACCCAACATCATATAATAGGATAGTTTGAAATATATATTAGTTTAATTTATTCTTTAAATATGTCATTGGAAATTTTCTGATCGTTAGATTTGACATGTAAACGATCATGTTAATTAATAAGTAACTTTGAGAAAGCATATTTTATATAATAAGATACATAAAAATTTTCTGATTGTTGGATTTGGCACATGGAACAATTCTATGAATAAGTAACTTTGATAAATCGTACTTAGTTATAAAACATATATCAAAATTGTATTCTTTTAAAAGATATCTTTTAAAATTATAAAAATATATTTTTTTATTTATAAATTTGTTTTTTTTTTTTTTTGACAACTGCATAATAACAGAGGAAAAACGACTCGATAAAAAACATCACCGATCATAAATGAATTCCCTAGCCCTCCTCGCTAAAGAATTCGCTTTATGATAGATCGACCTTGGAATAACCGACAAAGAAAAAACCAAGAAGAGAGAAGATAACCGCTCGAACGCCTCTTGGTATGGTCTGAATGCTGGCCACTCCTCAGGTTGATCGAGGATCCGAACCACCGTCTCACAGTCTGTTGAGACCTCAACTTCTGAGACTTGTAGAGCCACCAAGGATTCCAACGCCCATAACACTGCTTCCACCTCCGCATGTGTGGCTGAGAGACTCCTTGAGATGACCTTGGCCCCCATGTTTTCACCATCCACTGAATCTACGAAGCAATACCAACCTAAACCAGAGTAGCGGTCAGTATCCTTCCAGGACGCGTCCACAAGAACTGCATATTAGCTGTGGTAGGGAAACATGTGAACTGCATATTAGCTGTGGTAGGGAAAGCTATTATGGACCTCCTGACAGAGGGACCGATAGTAATCGACCCTCTGTCCCTCAATATTCCTAAACGCGCCAGAGACCATTCTTGGTGGTCTACAACCGCGCTACTCAAGACCTTTTGAGGAGTCAAATCATTACTAGTGAAACAAAAAGCATTTCTCGCTTTCCAAATCTGCCATAATATCCATGGGAACATCTTCCATTCTACCTCCCCCGACATAACCCGGAAAAGGTAATCTAGATTATACCAAATCGACTCTCCTGGAAAAACACTCGGTGTTGATGGTATACTCGACAGTGCCCACACATGGAGGGCTGGTGGGCATAAAAACAAGACATGAGTAATAGACTCTCATCTCAGGGAGTAAAATCTAATTTGACCATAACGCAGGCCGAGGTACTATATCTGGTATCCAGGAATCGTACCATACCTTAATAGATTTCCCATCACCAATTCGCCGAATACGACCATGGTCAACTAGACCTTTCGCATAACACAAACTTCGCCACCCATATGAAGATGTTACTTTCATCGGTGCCTCTAGTATATCTTGGTCCTTATAGTACCTACCCTTCAATACTTTTGCTAGTAAAGACTCTGGATAATCTATAAGACGCCATAATTGTTTGGCCAACATGGCAGTATTAAAATCTTCCAAGTTCCGAAAGCCCAAACCTCCTACTGATTTAGGTTTACACAAATCACTCTATTTTCTCCAATGTATCCCTTTCGACGAACCAGAACCAGCCCACACCAAAAGTCTGCGATGGCCGAAATAAGATTATGTACAATGCCCCGAGGTAGTCGGTAGCAAGACATAACATATGTTGGAAGAGCTGTGAGAACAGACTTAATCAACACCTCTTTACCCACTTTTGACAAAAATCTAGTTGACCAATTACTAATCCGATCTTGTAACTTCTCCCTAATAAAAGCGAAGACTTTTGTCTTAGCTCCCCCCAGATTATCTGGAATCCCTAAATATGTACCCATGCCTCCTAGGTTCGTAATCCCTACTACACGTTGTATCTCCTAAATTTGTTTTTATTTTATTTCTAAAAATAGAAATTTCATTTTGTTTTATCTTATTATGAGAACTATTTGTATTTTTTTATGTTAAGATTTTGAATAGCGATAAATATTATTGATAGAAATAAACAGTCTTTTTAAAGATGTTTTATCATATTTTTCTTAATATATAAATACAGAAAAAATTTGGTTATTGGATTTAACACATAGAGTAATCATGTTAATGAGTAACTTTGGAACATTTTGATTTATATAATAAATATTTCTTCATTTGTTTATATTAGAATTTTGAATAAAGATCAATATTTTTTATAGAGATAAATAGTCTTTCTAAAGATATTTTATCATTTTTTCTTATTATATAAATACATAAAATTTTCTGGTATTGGATCTAACACGTTGACCAATCACTATGAGTAATTTTGAAACGTTCTAATTTATACAATAATATTTTTTGTTATGAATATTAAAATATTTTTTTAATATGAAAATTCATTTTTAATTATTTTTAAAATATAATATTATTTAATTTTATACTTATTATAAAATAAATATTTGTGAATATTTTTGTTTTAATAAAAATAATTATTTATAATCCTTTTATATTAGGATTAGTTGGATAAAGATAAATATTTTCGATAAAGATAAATATTTTTTTTTTTTCGTCAACGACAATTTATGTTGGGTCACAACTGGCCGGTCCCCAAATTCTTACATAATGTAGGCGGGGGAACTCGATCCCTGATTGTACAAATGAGCTGTCTTATGTGGACTTACCACCTGCCACTAGGCTAAAAGTCATTTGCATATAATGATAAATATTCTAAGAAATCTATTTTAAAGTATATTTATTTTCTTCTTTTAAAATATTAAAATATATAAAAAAAATTAAAATTTGACACATGAAAAATCATATTAATGAGTAACTTTGAAACATTCTACTTTTTATAATATATATATATAATTTATATCAAAATTATCATTTTTGTACAAATTTTTTTTATCTTTCCATCTAATTTCTTTAATTTATTTTATTGAAATTTATCTCAACAATAATTTCAACAGCCAAATTTTTTATAAAAAATCGGAAAAATACTAAGAATATTATAGGGTGGGTGTAGTTGACCAAATTTTCTCTTTCTCTGAGCCGCTGTGGAGGAGGAGCTGCATCTTCCTTTCACTAGTGCTTTATGCTTTTCTCTTTTCTCACAACGTAGGTTTGAGTAATGGAGATATTTCCTGCCGTCGCTATCTCTTACAAATTGTCCGAATAAAACTTTTGTTAGTTCCTTTGTTGTTTCTTGAGAAATCTGATCTTCTTCCAGTTGAGCATCCAAAGCATGATCTCCTTGCCTGTAAGGAAGTTATTAACCCCAATTTTTATACCTCCGTAGAAGTTGTGCGTCTCAAGCATTGTGGATCTCTTTTGATAATCATTCATAACTTGTGTGAATCCTTCAACCAAGGATTGAGCAGTGAGCTCGACGGTTGCAGCCTCTTCTTCTTCGGCGACCACCTCTTCATTGACCACTTCCCTGTCCTTTGTTGGGTCGCATAGTCTACTATCAGCGACTCAATTTGAAGTAAAAAAAAAAATGAATGGTGGAGAAAAATAATACAGTCGCTACAATTACTTAATGAAAATCACTTATAGTTGTTGACGTCACTTTAGGGTCGCCAGATATCTAGCGATGTGAACCAAAACAACAACAATCATATTTGTTTATTAATTACATGGACCCTACTTATTTTGTTATTTTGTTATTACCAATATGGAGTCGCTGAGCGACTTGAAAAAGAACAGGCTACACATCTTCCTCCTCTTCGGCGATCACCTCTTCATCGGTAACTGTTCTCATTTCACCGTGATTTCTGTAAGTTTAGATGTCATTATATCCATTGCAAATGTAGCTCAATTACACCCATCCCCTATAATATTCTTTGTACTATTTCGAATTTAGCACCCGGAGATATTGATATGTTTAACGAGTCCACGATGTCATTAAAAACACTTGAAATTTTGATCTGATTTTTTGCAGGTTTCATATTAGTATTGAATCTGATTTTCTGCTAAATTTTCATGATTTTTGGAACACTTTAAAAAAAATTATTTTACGAAAACTAGATTATCGAAGCATATCGGGAGCTCCGTGCTCACTTTTGTTTCACCAATGTCATCTTAAACTCTTTATTAATCTATTTGAGATGTTTCCATCGGAAAATATCATGACACGAACGATGATATTCTAAACCTAAGGTCGAGACTTACGTTTCCATCGAGGAAACAATTACCCAGCGGAGGAAAAGTTGAGTTTTCCTTGAGCAAATTTGAGTTTGTGTATAGATTGGTGTTATATTCACTTCAAGCAACCAAATTTACATTTTAAAAAATTTGTATATGCTTATGTCACTTTCAAATATTTGTACAAACTTTTAAGGGTTTATAAAGATTTTTATAAGTTATAATTTTATAAAGAGTAAAAATAGGAAAATGATTAAAATTAAATATGGGGTATGGTGTTGAATTTTTCTATAAAATTATCGGAGAGTGTAAAATTTAAGTAGATGTTGAATTGTTAGGTGAATGAGATAGAAAATGTTGTGAAAAGGTAAAAGATGATGTGGAATGTGTTGAATGCTTTTAACTCAGAACACATATTCTAGATTAGGTTAAAAATATATTTTAGATTATGTAGAAGCGTATTTTAGATTACTTAGTATAAAATCCAATGTAGAAGATGTGTTATACTCCTGACCAAAAAAAAAAAGAAAGAAAAAGAAGAAGAAGATGATGTGTTATACATTATGTTGAAGATGTATTATAGATTATATAGTTTAGTAACAGCTTAAAAGTTGTATTCTAGATTACAAAGAATATGTATACTAGATTATATAGAAAATATATTCTAGATTTATAAAATATATTCTAGATTACATATAAAACATATTCTAGGTTAAATAGAAGACATATTCTAGATTATGTCGAAAACATGTTATAGATTACATATAAGATATAAGATCCTAAACTTTTCTAGATTATTTAATATCAGTGTTATAGATTAGTTAGAAGTTGTATTCAAGATTAGTTGAAAAACTATTATAGATTAGGTAGACAATGTGTTATATAATATAGATTAGGTTAACAACATATTCTAGATTAGGTTGTAATCTCCTGCTTATGAAAACGAATCATACAACATGAATCTTAACAACCATTACAAACTGGAATCATAATCATGAATCAAACGTTTTGTCCAATATTTAGTAGATTTTACCACATTTCCATCGAATGAAATGTTAGATTGATTTTTAATATGAACCCTAGATCGTTTAAGCAACATGATTAATTACATGAGAGAATTATGATGGAGGGTTAGCGGAGTATCTCCAACCATTGTAGTCGAGATTCTTTTGATGAACGGTTTCCTGAAGTCCTGAACTTTTAGTTTAGGAGATTTAGATTTCTCTTTCCTTGCCTATGAACAATACTATTATGTGTTGTGTTTCTGTTAAGCATGCATTTATGATGGACTAAAGGCACATATTTATAGGTGGAGAGAGGACCTAATTCCTCTTTAGGGTTTTCTTAAGATTTAATCTCAACCGTCCATCAAAGTATAGATTAGGAAAAACTCCTTAATTACCAATTTAATTGGATTCCAAATATATTAAGGAATAGCAATATTCCAATAGAAAACAGATAACTATAAGACCATATAATAGAGAAAGGAAATATTCCTTACAGACTCCCACTTGGTCTTTAGTACTATCCATTAATGTTTTCTTATAAAACGTCATAAAGAGGTTGGCAACTAACAACGTCTTTACGACGTTTTTAGCTCTCAACTTCTTTACGACGTTTTGTGCACATGAAATTTATTTTTTCCTAAGTGTTTTTCCCTAAGTGTTTTGCGGAATGTTAGATTGATTTATAAAACTTAGATTGATAATTTTTTATTGATTTGTAAAACTTAGTTTGATTAAACTTTGATTGATAAAAGATTGACATAATACATTGTTCTTACATTATAAACCGTAGAATCAATCAGATTCTTCACCATTACTACCATTTCCACTACTTGGATTATCACTTTCTGCAAACTCGTCACATTCCTCATCGTCAACATCTTCTTCAGGGAGATCCTCGTACTCTCGGTTTTCCGGATCGATAAGAACCACTAGCTTTGTAGCTTGCTCTGGCACTTGTATCGGTGAACATGATTCTTCCTGCAACGGTAAATCTCCGCATCCTATAATTCGCCCACGAGGTGTGATCTTCACTGTAGCTAACCAATTGATGTCTGACTCTTTGATCCTTGGATATGGAATGAAGCTAACTTGCTCTGCTTGCAAATACCACATCCATTGATATGAAACCTTCTTACGCCCACTCCCTTGTGCCTTATATCTTGGTTTGTTACAGAACCGACATTCTTGTAACATATCATCATCTTTCCAGTAGATCATACAATTATCTATACAAACATCAATGGTTTCGCACGGCAACCAAAGACTACGGACCAATTTCTGCGTCTCGTAATATGATTCTGCACAAACATTGTCTTTTGGCAAATACTCTTTGAGCAAGTCAGTCCACATATTCATGCATGACTGAGATGAATTACATTCTGTTTTAATATTCATCATCCTAACTGCCAATGATAATTTAGACAGACCTTCTCTCACCCCTCGTAGAGAGGCTGGTTTGCAGCATCTAGCATGTCATAAAACCTTTTTGCATCTAAATTGGGTGCCTCATCAACTATAGGTTGATTAGTATTAGTTTCCTGAAATGCGTCTGTGACCATTTCATGCATCCTATCATGCTCTACAACCCCAAGAATCTCATTCTGATAACCAACATCATGCAAATTACTTGATTCACCTATATTACCATCATTTACACTACTGTTATCACCTTCCCCATGGTGATAACCATATGTAATAATGCGGTGTAAACCCTCTATTTAATAGATGATTCCAAACAGTTTCTACTCGGGCAAATTTCGTATTTTTGCATTTTCGACAAGGACAGAACATCTTACCCGATTCAACCGTGATTTCCGTTAGACTAGCTTGGTGCATGAATATTTCTGCCCCATTCATAAACTCCTTTGTCATGATACCAGCAGCATCTCTATGCATATACATCCACTTCCTTTGCTCGAATATATCTCCACCGAAAGATATTTTTTGGGTTTTTCCACAAAACCGTTTTTTTCCCCTCTACCACATTTTTTTTTTGTTTTTTGACGTTGTGATTAATGAAGAGAGCCTTCCTCCTTATATAGGCAAAAAATTAACGATTATTTTACAACTTCCCGCAAATTACGAGTAAATTACAACACTTGTACCTAACCATAAATATCTAATTTGAAATTACGTCCTTAAATAGTTGTAAACTACTTAGTCGTAAATGAGTTGTAAAGTAGAGATGTTTAAACATCGAAATGTTTACAACTCATAATTTAAATTTTATTTAAACCTTTTACGTAACAGGAAAAACATGTTTACCTACTTTGACATTCGATGTAAATTATAGAGGTCGTAAAAGAGTTGCAACTTAGGGACTAATTAACAACAAATTGTTTGAGCAATGGGAAAGCGTTGTTAAGGAGTTGTAAAATACCGACTTGTTTACAACGTAAATTTTCATTGTACTCCTACAACTCCTTTACGACGAAATCTCAAAACGTCGTAAGGGAGTTGCAAATACCTCCCAATTTTACGACGTCCCAAAAAATTGTAAAAATGGTCCCTAAACTAATGTTCTCTTATAGTGTATAACTTAATTTCTTTCATTTGGTCTTCATAAGTGTCTTGGCTAATCTAGTTTTCAATGAGAGTCATGACAGTTGCACATCATTCTGCAACATGATCCCTTCCATGTACAACTCCATTAACCACCTTCATAGCTAGACCATAACTTAAGTAGGAGTTATCATAATGGTCCCTTTAATGTCTGTAAATAAAGACTCATTATGTTATCATAAATCTAACAACAATAATGTAGGTGCACATTGGAAACAGAATATAAAAGAAGAGCTAAAATAAATGTCAAATAAGGCCAATAAAACAGACAACATAATTAGGAACTATCCTCAAGACCCATACTTTCAGCATGCTTATTGAAAGTCTTAGGAGGTAGTGCTTTCGTAAATATGTCTGCAACCATAACATCAGTGCCTATGTGTTCAATGACAAACTCTCCTCTTTTAACATCTTGCTTGAGAGATAGATATGTAAGGTTCATGTGTTTGGCTCCTTTAGATATCCTATCATGCTTATAGAAGAAGATTGCGGCTTGATTATCACAGTAAAAAGTTAGAGGCTTGTCAATAAAGCTCAATGGCCCAAACTCAGAGAAGGAATTCCGCAACCATGTTCCTTTAATAGAAGCCTCATAACATGCCACGTACTCAGCCTCCATAGTGGATGTATAGAGCAACTCTGACTTCTGGCTTTTCCATGAGATGGCAACCCCATAAAGGAGATACACATAGCAAAGAGTGCAGTGTCTAGTATCATGACATCCACCAAAATCTGAGTCAGAAAAAGCAACCATCTGTGGATGTGTTGATTTCCTATATGTGAGCATGTAGTTCCTTGTTCCCTCTAAGTATCTCAAAACTTTCTTTGCAGCTTGCCAATGAGTGAGTCCGGGGTTACTCTGAAATCTACCCAACATGCCAATTGCATGGCTAATATCAGGTCTTGTACAGACATGTGCATACATCAAACTTCCCACCAGAGATGCATAAGGATATTTTTGCATTTCTTGACGTTCCATTTCATTCTGCGGACATTGCTTAAGATCAAGTTTGTCACCTTTCTGCATAGGAACAATGCTAGGAGAACATGTCGTCATGCCAAATCTCTCAAGAACTTTATCGGTATATGCTTTCTGAGACAATCCTAAAATTCCAAGTGATCTATCACGGAATATTTCAATTCCTATCACATAGGATGCCTCACCCATATCTTTCATTTCGAATTTATATGAGAGATAACTCTTAGTCTCATGTAATAGACCAATATCACTGCTGGCCAATTAAATATCATCAACATACAGGACCCAAAATATGAATACTCCCACTGATCTTGAGGTAAATACATGGATCAACAATGTTTTCTTTGAAACCGAATTTTGTAATGATTTCATCAAACTTTAGATACCATTGCCTTGAAGCTTGTTTCAGTCCATATATTGATTTCTTAAGTTTGCAGATCATGTATTCCTGACCTTCGATTATGAAGCCTTCAGGTTGATGCATGTAGACTTCTTCTTCTAAGTCTCCATTAAGAAAGGCAGTTTTCACATCCATTTGATGTAACTCAAGATCATACTCAGCTACTAATGCCATGATAATTCTGAAAGAGTCTTTCCTTGACACAAGGGAAAAAGTCTCATTATAATCGATACATTCTTTCTGATTAAAACCCTTGGCTACAAGTCTAGCTTCATGTTGTTTAATATTGCCATCACAGTCAAGTTTGGTCTTAAAGATCCACTTACACCCAACTGGTTTGTGTCCTTCAGGCAATGAAACAACATCAAAGACTTCATTCTTAGCCATCAAATTTATTTCATCCTTCATGGCATCAACCCACTTATCAGAATTAACATCCTTAAGGGCTTGTGAATAGGAAGCAGGATCTTTAATGTTCAATTCTCCAGATTCTACTTGATAAAGCACATAGTCATCAGAAATAACAGATCTTCTCTCACGAGTAGATCTTCTTAATGCTGGTTCCTCTTGTGTTGTAAGTGTGTTATCATTATTGGCGATGTTTTCTTCATGGATTGCATGATCATTCACTGGATTTTCTTCATTGTTTAACGGTTCAACAACAGGAAGATTTCCAGTAACATTCGGAATTGAGGGTAAAGGGATATGAACACTAATTTCTTGAATGACCACATCTTGAACTTTATCACTCCCACTAATCTCGCCATTCTCGTAGAATCTAGCATTACCGGTTTCCACTATTCTAGTACTATTGGTTGGGCAGTAAAATCTATATCCTTTGGACTTCTCAGGGTAACCAATAAAGAAACCATTGATCGTTCGGAAATCCAATTTCTTTTCATGTGGGTTATATATTCTTGCTTCAGCTGGACATCCCCAAATTTGGAGGTGTGACAGACTAGGTTTCCAGCTTTTCCACAGTTCAAAAGGAGTCTTTGGAACTGCTTTGCTAGGAACTTTGTTCCAGATATAGACTGATGTACGTAATGCATCCATCCACAAGGATATAGGTAAGTTAGCATGACTCATCATGGATCTAATCATTCCCATATAAGTACGATTACGCCTTTCAGCTACACCATTTTGCCATGGAGAACCAGGCGTTGTGTGCTGAGCAACAATTCCTAATTTTTGAAGAAGTTTGGCAAAAGGTCCAGGATGTTGTCCTGAATCATCATATATGCCATAAAATTCACCACCTCTATCGGACCTTATGATTTTCACTTTTCTATCTAATTGCCGCAAGGTTGGTCATTTCAATGCAATGTTCACGCATAGACCTTGTGCCATCATGCTTCATAGTTGTAAGATCTGCCATAAGTTTCCCAGCTAGGGATTTGTCTGCAGTCTTAAACTTTTCTTCTAAAGCATTAAGATAAGTCCTAGCATTATCTTTAGGTGGTAGGGAAGACTTTATGTTGGGAGCAATTGTCATCCTTAAGAACATAATGATCAGTATGTTCGATTTCTCCAAGCTTGATGGAGGGCATAATCTTCATCAGTACTTGCATCAGTTATTGGATTAGATTTCTCTTCACGAAGTGCCAAATCCAAGTCAAGTAATCCTAATGTAAACTCAACTTTCTCTTTCAATTCTAAGAAGTTGGTTCCACTAAAGATTGGAACACCAGAGACCATAGATGACAAGTTTTCAAGAAAAGATGCTCCAATTTTTTAGAGATATAACAAGCTTTTAATTAGACTTCAAAACATAATCAACACACAAATTTCAATTATCGAATAAATATGACAAAAAAAATCATGATGCTCCTGTGGGAGTCATCATAATCTCATTATAATAATATTATTCATAAAATGTTATTGAGTATTGTATTAATTAAACTAAGTTATTTGTGGATATCCTTAATCTACACATATACATACTCCATAAGTTTATTGATCATATCTACTGTTTATAGTTTACCTGTGGGTAACTAATTTTCACAAAGATATATCAAACAATAGTTTTCATATGCAAATCATTCTAAGGTAAGGTCACTGTGGTGATATCCAAAACCTAATAATGCACTTTTGTTGAAAACCAGTTTCATGTACGAATTATGCACAGATCATTTTATTCACTGATTTCTGTACAATTATGCACAAAACACGATTCTAATTGTGTACAAACTTTTATCTGTGAGAAGCTTAATTCATAGAGACCCGAATCATGCACGAACTCTTATATGCGAAAAACTTAAATCGCACGAATCGTGCACGCCCGCATTTTGCACGAACATTCAGAAAAACCATAATTTTGCACAAACATTAAGAAAAACCATAATTTTGCACGTACCGATTTTTCACAGATTTTAAGAAAAAACCCTAATTTTGTACGGGCGAATTTTATATATATATATATATTCATATATGCAAATAACTTTAATTTGTTCAGAAATATAATTCTATCATACTTAATGAACTAATCAGATGCTTAAAACCATGCTCTGATACCACATGTTAGATTGATTTTTAACATGAACCCTATATCGTTTAAGCAACATGATTAATTACATGAGAGAACTATGATGGAGGGATTGGCGGATGAACGGTTTCCTGAAGTCCTGAACTTTTAGTTTAGGAGATTTAGGCTTCTCTTCCATTGCCTATGAACAATACTATTATGTGTTGTGTTTCTGTTAAGCATGCATTTATGATGGACTAAAGACACATATTTATAGGTGGAGAGAGGACCTAATTCCTCTTTAGGGTTTCCTTAAGATTTAATCTCAACCGTCCATCAAAGTAAAAATAGATTAGGAAAAAATCTTTAATTACCAATTTAATTTGATTCCAAATATATTAAGGAATTACATGAAATTCGTCTTAATCATCTTTTTGTCTTTGATTGTTAAAAGACGATAAAGAAATTATAGTTAACAAACAAAAGAGACAAAGTTATATTTTTTTCTAAATTAGTCTAACATAATTTTGTTGTTTAAGCCAATCGTAATTTTTGTTTTGTTATTCTAAGCCGCGATGAATTAAAAAGAAGACTAGTATTGGGCTATTAATGGGCCTAAAGAATCTGGCTCGTAATGTATTTAAATTTTAATAAATTCAGGGGTCAAAAAATTCAACATTCCTACTTCAACTCAAAATTCTAGGGTTTTGAAGTCTCCTATTCGCCGTCTCTTTCTTCCATTGCGAGCTATCGACGATATGGGTCACGATAATGTCTGGAATTCTCATCCGAAGAAGTACGGCCCTGGATCTCGCACCTGGTAAATAATCTTTATCTGTCTTCTCTCGCTTTGATTTGTTTGTTCAAGTATAGAACGAATTCAATCTCTATTTTCTTTAGATGAATCTGATCAGCTTTTGATTATGTTTGGTTAAATTATTATGGAATTAGTGATTGTAGTGAATTAATAGTATAGCTTGCAGTGAAGTATTTTGGTTCCATTTTAGTTTCCGAAACTTTGATCAGCTTATGTATGAGAATTTTGTATTCTGACTTCACCATGTGAGATATGCTTATGTATGAGATTACTTATGCTCTATATTTGGCAAGTTAAGATTTTGACTTTTTATAAAGTAAATTTGTACCTGTATGTAGCTGATTGTAGTGGTTAAGCTTTGAGATTGTTGTTTTGGCTTCTGTCTTCACTGTTTGAAAATGGCTTATGTATCAGAGATCAGTTATGTGCTATATTCGGCGAGTCAAGTTTTTGACTTTTCTTTTCTGTATGCAGCTAGTATTTAGCTTATGCATGCGATTGTTGTTTTGGCTTGTGCCTTTACCATGTGGGATTAGATTATGCATGAGAGTAGCTATGTGTTGTTATATTTGGCAAGTCAAGATTTTGAGTTTTAATGCAGCTAAGTCTAGTGATTAGCTTATGCATTAGATTGTTGTTTTGACTTCTGTCTTTACCATCTGAGATTACCTTATGCTTGAGAGTAGCAATGTGCTGTTATATTTGGCATTTTAAGATTCTGACTTTGTAATGTTGCAAGTTGTTCTTTATATAGCCGTGTGTGCGGGAACTCCCACGGGCTGATCAGGAAGTATGGTCTAAACTGCTGCAGACAGTGCTTCCGCAGCAACGCCAAGGAGATCGGATTCATCAAGGTAAATTCTCTTACATAGTGTTTCTTTTTTCCATTTCGTCAGCATGATTGCTTCATTCTGATCTGATTTCTCTCTTTTCTGCAGTACCGTTAATGAAGAACCAGTTCTTGATTGATGCTTATAATACACAAATATGAAAGGCGTCAACGAATTGATTTTAAAACTTTTTTAGTTTTGATTATTATGAAGAACATTTTGAAGTGTTGTTATGTTCGTCTTTCAAGACTTGGAAC
Organism: Lepidium sativum; assembly: GCA_023374145.1. Classification (NCBI taxonomy): domain Eukaryota; kingdom Viridiplantae; phylum Streptophyta; class Magnoliopsida; order Brassicales; family Brassicaceae; genus Lepidium; species Lepidium sativum. The sequence goes on from JAKUCM010007841.1 coordinate 15,357, forward strand.
AATCAATGATGTTATCAGTAATATTTGGTTTTGGTCAAAAGTTTGCCTGTTAATATCAACCATTTTGGAATAAAAATCTTTCCAATAGTCCTGATTCTCGTACCGTTTTTTCAATCTGATTAACCAAATGCCAATATGAACAAAGCTTACCATTAAAGCATAAAAATTAACTGATACGTCAGAGATTCAGATACAAAACGATCCAAACGTACTCAACATATTAAACATTTCCAGATGGGCAAGTGTCTAAACTGGATTATTTGGGAGCTTTGGTGCTCGAGATCAGGAACTCTAAACCACTGTGTTTGTTAAAGTTGTTAAAAAGACGAAATTATTCTACTTTGTTATGGTGAGGATCTTCCGACGCTCAAGCTCATAAAGTAATTCCACGACTGCAGAGTCGAAGGAACTCTTCTTGTCAGGTTTAGCTTCTCCAGTGTATGTCACAGTATCAAGATTGGGTATCTTCAATGTTATGGTCGATGTGAAACTGTTAAAGCTTGTTCGTATATCATCTCCATCCATGAATTCAAAGGGAGTTCTGTGCATATACAAGAAATATACAGATTATGATTGCTCAAGACTCATGAGACAAAGAAACAACCTCACCAGAACAAGTTAGGACTGATGAACTCACCGAGATTTCTCCTCCAGGGTGTCATAAGTAGGCATTGGCCAGAGATGTTTCTTGCAGAACTGATGTAGAGTTGCACGAGGCCCACCTTTTGCCATGTCTATAGGTCCAATAACTGAGAAACATGAATTGCAGATAAGCCTAGATAGGGGAAAGCCAAAAATGAAAGAAGAATTTGAAGGTATATAACAGTGGATAATTGCTTACCTAGGATCTCTAAACTCTCGATTCCGGCAGGATCTATAGGCGGAGTTTCTTTATTTTTATGAGTACAATCTGTAGCAAGATTGACATCCATGGAACTTTGATCGTCCTTGATGAATATCTTACGTGAAATATTTCTCATCTGAAGAATCAAAGGGAAGTTTCAACAAATGAACATAGCGTGAACACACACACACACAAGTGTAAACATATACCTCGAGTTGCTTAAGCAAATGCGAAGCTGCTTTTCCCATTGCCAATTTATTCGTCTGTTCAAATCCCTCCCCAGTCAGAAGAACATCATCCAGCTGCACCTGAATCGTGGCTTTTGCCTTCACACCATCATTTTCACATTTCACCCGGAAGAAATACCCAAAAGAGTCGCATAGTTCATTGAGCTCTCGGTATGGAGGCAGCTGAAGTTTATCTGGTGTTACAAGTGGAGCAAGCAAAGGCTCAAAGACTCTCCACACTTCATCCAGATCTAATCTTGTATCAATTAACAATGCTCCAGCAATACTCTCCACCAAGTCCCCAAGAGCCTGAAGCACACCAGACGATCAATGACACAAGGACAGGAAACATCAGTCTATCTGCTTTCTCTTTATTTAAAAATGATCATGCAAGTGTGTTTACCTTAGGTCCCTGTATTGAAGGGGTTGGTATACTGGTCTCATCTACTTTCGAGAAAGACATCAAATACTTGTTTATCTGAGTCTCAAGGACCGTAGAACGTAGTTGGAGGTGGGTATGCAGATTGTGTTTCACTGCAACCTGTGCAAAATTTTCGTTACTTACACAGGCAGAACGAAGATCAGTCATCTCTCCAGGGCTGGTCTGAGTGTATGCGTTAAAAAGATGACGGGTGATTAGAAAATCGAGTACAGAATCGCCTAGAAACTCCAATCTCTGTTTGAAGAACAAGATGTGATTACACGGAATTAAAAAAACAAATAGGAATAACTCAGTGACATACAGGTTTTAATGATCAAGTCATACCTCATAACTATAGGGTTCGTGAACAGAGACATGTGTGATAGCCTCTTTTAAAAGGAACTTTGCAGAGAATTCATGTCGGATCTTTGTCTCCAACTCCGCAAGCTCATCGTTCTTCGGGATGTAACACTGTAAAGACGCTCTATTGATCGCTTCATTGACTAGAATTGAGTCAAAATCGATGGTAATACCAAGCCATTTCATCATATGGAGAGCTGCAGTCAACCCACCGCTTACATAATAGGCACCAATCAAGGCCTCAGCACAATCTGATACAGATTTTGAAACTGTCCATCTATGACCCATGTCGCAGGACTTCCCAATTTTGATAGTCATATTTTCTGTGAAGAATTTTGGGTCCAACGGCACATCTCTAGTATCAATCCCACACTTGCAAGTAACGGGAAAAAGAGAAACTTGACCGGGTGCAGTCCAGCGACGCGGTTCAAAAGCGCCGTTTCTTATGTATCCCTATCAAACCAGAATCCAAATTCAATAAAAACATACATCTTTAGTTTTGACTGATCTAAAACATTATTTACATATATTAGACGTTACCTGTAGTTGCCGATCGGTTGCCAAGCGGTGTAGATTTGAGTTAGATATAATCGATCTCCTCTGCTGCGATAATTGTCCCTCGTGTTTTTCAGAATACTTAAGGAATAGATAACAGCTCACAACATACTTCAGGACTGAATCCCCGAGCAATTCCAGTCGCTCCATGGAAAATGCTTCGCCGCATGTAAGTGTTGTAATTGCTTCAAGAATCTGATTTATTGAACCAATACATGAGTTAACTGACAGTAGGGATATTTTGATTCATTTGTAAATGACAGATGGCCTCAAAAACCATACCGATGTACTCGATATACTGAAGTCATCGACCCTACAATCAATCTCTTCCCTAAGCTGGCTGGCCAAAATTAAAGACTCTAGGCGGTGCATCACTGAGGGAAGCAAGTAGATTGATTTTAGCACGGCACGCGAGACGTCAATTCTGACCAAAAGCTCCGGAGGCAAATGCGCATGGATATTTGGTTTTCTTTTTCTAACATTACCAGCCTTTGGTTCTGTCTCCACAACCACTGTCCATTTACATTGGAAACAACATCTTAGACCTCGTACACTTTAAAATCCTGAGAGTATACACAATTTATCCATGTGTTAAGAGGAAGAATCTAACTTACCATCGTCAGTGAAGTTGACTAAAAGGTTATGCGCATGGTGACTCTGCTTTAACTTCATCAAAGGCTGGTTCGGGTGCGCCAATACAATCCCATATCTAAATTAATTGGAACGGTATTAACTGCAGAGTTATCATAAGTTACAATAGTAAACTGAGAGAACATTTATAGTTTGAATTTCACTTACTTTTTATAAAAATAATCTGCATAAGTAGCATATTCTGGTGAGGTGCCCTCAAACGGGCTCATAGCAGAAGAATCCTTTACCGCTTCAACTATAGAGTATATTCTTCCGGTATGAATTGCAATGACTACGATGTCTTCAAGACTATCTTTTTCAGACAAAGCATTGGCAAAATGGATCAGATTAGTTTCCTTCTTTTCAACCTCGGGTAAAACTTCCTGACCAGATGAGGTATTGCTATGATTTCCATCCCTAATCTGTAGGTCAAGTAGAGAATTTTTCTTTAAGAACTCAACTACCGAGGCACAGGTGTTGATAGCTGACCAGTCAATTGTCACGCTCAATACAAGATCCTTCGTTTCAATCGGTAGCAGTAAAAACATAAAGGAAGGGTGCCAAAGACCACTTGTATCAGTTTGAAGCAAAAATTCTCTCTTAGTTCCCAATGACTTGGATCCAACAAATAACTTTCCAAACATGCCATTGAAGAAAAACTGCTGAAAACACTTTGCTTTGACCATCTGCAGGGTCCAAAGACACGAAAAAAAAAAAAAGACATTACGTTCAAACCACCAAACAAGAAACTGCATAAACCCCACGGATCAGAATGTGAGAGGTACCTCATCGTGACTCAAGTGTATTTGGCCACAAGGTGAGACGGATACCTTTACAAACTTCCTGAGCAAGTAAAGGTCTATCACGGCATTACCAACATCCTCGGCAAGGGTTGACTCAAGCAAAAGAGAAAAACTCGAGTATACCTCCCCAGATATATTACAACAGAAGTCAAATTTATAGGCTTGAAAGATAGCTTCATTGACATTTTTTCCCCAAGTTCCTGACAATGTGTTTGCCTGAGTTGTCCCATGCAGCTCCTTACGTTTTTTTGAACCTGTCCAGAGCAGAAAAGATATATAGATATTAAGAAAAGCTCCATGACCTTCGATACATACATATGTTACGCATGTGCTGGCGGATAGAGGAATCTGACCAAAATCACCAAGACCAGCTTATTGAGACATAACGAAAAAGGTAAAACATACCTGCAGCCGATGAAGATGATTTACTTTTAGAAGAAACAACCTTAACTTCAGCACTGCATAGTAATACATTATCAGCCAAATCATCCAATTGTTGTAATTTCTTACATTCTGACTGCTCATTTCTGGTATGAGAATCAATCATAGTTTGTGTGCCAGCTGCTTTCTCAGGTAAAGAAATGTTAGATTCTGGAATCACCACGGCTCCAGTCCCCTTCACGCCATGGCCATTTTTCACTGGATTTGGCGTTTCTGGAGATGGACACAATTTCAAGTTTGGCGTTTCTGGATTTTGCATTGGGAGTTCTCTTTGCATAATATCATATAGATGATCTCTTTGTTTCGAGTTTCCCCTACAATAATTAATGTGCCAAAACTGAGCTACAAAAGAACACTTTGGATCAAACGTTTTTGTTGATGTAGATTGACTTCTACCTTTCAAGAAAAATGATAGACTTAGAATTACTCTGTTGAGCATATTCTTGAGACTGAGAGTAACTGCACACTGTTTTGGGCAGGTCAAAACAAAGCATGCCTGAGTAATTTGGAACCTGAAATCCCTCTTCAACGACATCAGTGATAAATAAAAGATTCACCTGCATAAATTAAAAAGCTCTTAGAAAATACAGAATAGACGCATTTTTCAATCTATAAAAACATCTGGCTGATAAAGAACAGCTAACCTTGTCGTCATGAATGGAATCAGCTATTTCAGTTTTAGTTTTCTGTACTGGAGCATCGGTGGAGATATTGTTTCCGATTAAACGCAAGATATATAGGTAAGCTAAAGAGACTTCTTTCTTCACGAATCTTTCTATCACTTCCGCAGTTATGATTCTCTCAACTAAAATAAGGCACGTGGTTTGCATTTTACCTCTGCAAGCAAATTGAGGAAGTGAAAACAAATAAAAGTTGCAATTTTTCAAGTTAAAATAAATTTATTAAATTACCTAAACGAATCCAATAAATTGAAAAGTTCTTGTAACTTTGGAGAGACATGTCCCGAATTTACTGCTGACAGATGGTTTTTCTGCGGATCTACTATATTCTTATCTTCTGTTAAATAACACAAAAGAGACAGTGATAAAGATTGAAATAGTAACTAGGAGTGGACTCCTCAGTACAAAAATAGAGCTTTTAATACAGTACCTTGCTGCAAATACAACCCAGTTGTGGATAAAATATCCTCAAGAAATTCCTTGCATACATTTGAGCATTGTTTATAAGTTTCACTTTCCTCTTTGGTATTTAAGATTTTCTCCAAGCAAACTTCAGCGGCCTTTGATGAAACCAATATAATAATATTAAAGTAAATCAGCACAACAGGTAGTGCTAGTGGGAAAAAAAAACTAACAATGCAAATAATTAACCAATTAAACAAAATCTGGTAGTAAGTAATAGAAACAATACCAAATGTGCGCAAATCAGGCCAAGATTATCAAGGCAATGCAAAATCTCTCCCAAGTCAATGGATAATTGCTTTTGATAAGTCATAAACTTCTCCATATTAGGAAAACTGCCTTTGTCCAATTCTTGAAGCTTTAAAAGAGACGCATTGAACTGTAGAACAAAAATAACCTTTTTCAAGCTGTCTGAAACATTATAGGAAAGAGCCATGTTTTAGCTCATATTGAATGATGCATATAGATATGTATATATACCTTGAGGTGCAAATTTTCCAGCTTTTCTTTTAATTCAAAACTACAGAATGGTAGTGGGTCATAGAATATTGGACCTTCTTTTACAGTTGTAGCAAACGTTTTTACCTCATTCCGCTCTTCAGGATTGAAAACCTGAATTCAAGGTTAACGTTGCATGATATTACTTCATTATTTAGTATCCATGTTCTTTTAACACAACAACAAGGTACCTGTGAGTCCATGAGGCTTTCAAGTTCTGATACTTGACCTGCATAGCTCGAGCAGAGGAAACATATTAGAGGTGGCTAAACATATTACAGAGAGCAAGATCTTTCGTTCGGCATACAAGAGAAATGATTTTTTTTTTTAATAGCATGCCTTTTCTTATGACCTCCGGCGCAGTCAATCCAAATATCTTTGGTTTGTAAGTAGATTTGTGATAGAATTCCTTCATGCAAACAAGAAACAAAGTAGATTATTGACTAGTTATGGAAAAATAGTTAACGCTTATCATTACCGAGGAAACTCACCTTCATTAATTTCGCATAGGGATGATTGCCAGAGGTGCGATGGCATTCATCTATTATTAATAGACATACCATTTCTAGCTTCAGGAATGAATTTTTGAGGGTATCTAATAAGATTTGAGGAGTCATAACCAGAACCTGAACCAGACAAAACATGATATAACTGTCATTAATATACAGATCACTTGGGTTTGGCAACAGAAACAAAAGTATGTGATAGCTGTTAATGAAGCCAGTGAAGGCACAAATCTATGTCAAGGGCTTTTAAAATAAAATTAAGACAAAATAATCAAAAATGGAAGAACCAACCTCAAAACCCTATGCAGTAAATGTACTAACAAATCAGAATGAGATTTAACTAACAGGTAAAGAAAGGAAGAATCAACTTCAAACACCAAACATGACTCAAAATATTAGCATACTAATGCTTTATGCGAATATATGGTGCTAAGCTTTGGCCAATGGCCTGTGCTATTTGAGGAACTTTAGCAATCAACAGATACGACAATGAGCTGGTCAAAGTGCAACAGAATCACAAGAAAACAGAATCATATAGGTTTCACCAAAACTAACTGTTGGCGTACAACTACCAAATTAGACCCAAGCAGAAACACAAACTTACATCGTGCTCCCTAACTTCATCTTCCCAACGCTGGGATGTCCATTTATCCACTCCTTTAGCTCCAAAGTACTCTTCAACGTTCAGATTCACATGTGCCCTAATCTCACAGCATTGCTAAAACCAACAAAAACAAACGGAAATGAGCTCGAGTCAGAGTGAATCTATCTAAAAGAACAATACAAAACAACACAGCTTTTCTTTTACATACACCAATCGAGCGAGATAAAATTATCAAGCTTTTGGATAAAAGGACTTGCCTGCTTGACAATATTTACAGTTGGGGTCAAGAAAATTATCAATCTTTTGGCTGTATCAGAAGAGCCCATGGCTTTGATAAGCCTAGTGGTGATCTCTAACTTATCAGTTCCTGTCCCCAGAACAGCAATTATGTTCTTCTCCTTTGCAACCTCGTACACTTTCAACTCATAACTACTGTTAAAAATAAACACAGACCCACAAGGAGATAAAAATATTAAAACTTTAGCGAATAAACAAAAACCCTTTCAGAAGAACTCAGAAGAAAAAGACCCAAAACCACAAATAGAAAAAGAGGAAGGAAACGAAGATACCCCTTAGACTCGATCACCATAGGAGAAGAAACACAGTCGAAAACGTCCGTATCAAGCTTAGAATGATCACGATTTTGATCGTCATCGATTTCAGAGAATTTCCTCTTCACCGAATTGCTTTCTCCTCCTTCTCCTTCTGGGTCTTCCACCTTTATCTCCGGCTTCAAGGTGGAATGCATGACTAAAACCGAAGAAAAAAAAAGGAACTTGGGAGAAAGGTAAAAAAAATTGATTCTTTTAAAGAGAGAGACCCAAAGCAAAGGATTGGATTTTCGAATTTGTTACCTTGTTTGGTTGAATCGGCTTGGACTTTGAAACACAGTTTTCAATGCATAAAGACCAAGAAACGAAAGCGATTCTCCTTTTCTGAACCTGCACTGCCAGTGTACGACAGTCCACAGGGAAAAGTGTATATGCTAATAGCTATGTTCTGGTGTGAGGTTTAAAGGACATGAATTTCGAATAACAGTTTAATTTCTCTTTTAATAAGAAAAACATTTGTATCTGCCAACTTTTTTTTCTTACTGTTTCCGAGTCCTTTCAGTTTGACTAAATTAAAAAAATTGTAAGGCCTCTGAAGCCCAATGGGTATAACTCCAATTTTATTTCACAAGTCATGTAATTACCTAAAATCAAAATTCATGTGGAAAACGTGGATTATGATAATTAAAATAATGATATTTTTAAGAAATAAATAGAAGATAGTTTCTTTGTTAAGAAACTTTTACCAAATTTAAGAATCCCTTTTTGACATATGAAAAAATGTAATTGGATATCAATTTCTTAACTTAAAATAATAACTAAAATATTAAAACTTTAATTTTAAGAAAGCCAACTAGCTTCTTCACCAATTGTTTCAAAGCATTATAGCTTATTATTTTATCAATGCAATTTCATATTTTGGAGAAAACATTAATCCAAAAAAAGCTACCTAAGAAGACCAAAAAATAATAAAAACATATAGTTACATTGCATGACCACATCTATTATATATAAATATAATAGGTAAAATGAAAACCTATAATAATACTTTTAATCAAAGTGGTCACAAATTTGGTACATATATATGGCTCTAAGCCTTGCCAGAAGCGAGCTTAGCGAGAACACCAACTGCAATAGAGTTGATGTAAGTGCAAGGCTCTGTGTAGACAGAAGTCCATCGGAAATCTTGGAAGTTGTCTTGACGATCTGGTCCTCCTAAGATGGCTCCGGTCAGCTCGTTAGGGTTAGGTACATTCTTGTTGAAATACTTCACAAAGCTTAATGGGCAAACTTGTGGTAAATTGGCGTCAGACATTGGTATTGAGGCTCCTCTGTGGTGAGCTTGCTTCGGTGGGTTAGTTCCGAACCCAACCATGTATGATCTTCCTTTTGGGTTATGCCCTAGTAAGTAGTCCATCTGAAATGTGCATAGAACCAATAGACCATTTTTAATATTTATATGAGAATACTTTAAATATCACATACAAGCAAAAGAGGAATTTCTAATAGATCGTGTGACGGATAAACTGGGAAATATAAGACAAATGTCAATATATTTCCTATGCCACCAGAGCGAGAAAAAGAATTTTGACAGGAAATAAAATATACTAAAATTTTCCGTCATAAATTTCCAACGATCGTAAATTTATAACTGAAAAGTTCTAACGCATAATCAGCAATCTGTCAAAATTTCCCAACTGGAACAATTTTTTGGAAATCCATCGATTATATTTCCGAAGTGAACCAATAATATCTTTTGTATCGTTTGGCAGATATAACTATGTGTGGTTGGTTTTTTCATGTATACTTGTTTTGTATTATTATGAAAAAAGTGTGAGGAATATTATATTACTTGTTTCTTAGCAAAAGCCGTGAGGTGGTTTGAATCAAATTGTTTGGCTCCACAAGTGATCTTCTTGTTATGATGCTTAAGTAAATCAGCATAAACCGAGAATAAGAAAGCCGTGCCGGTCACGTATTGACTGTTGGCTCCATCCCTCAAGTGAATCATACCACCTAATTATTTATTATCATCAAAACACATTATGATATCAAATCTTAACTATTAAATTATAAAAAATATATATATAAGCATGGAGACAAAACCTGGAGTAGTGAACACTTGATGGTAAGGACTATCAGGGAGATTAGAGCACACAAAACTATCGGCTTGTTGTTTGTATAAGTCAAGTCCTTTCATGCCTTCAAAGATCAACTGCATTTACATAAATATATATGCATAAATTCTGGTTTTGATCGATTTTTTAAGTTCTTTTCTATAATTCGGGTGTTTCGGCTC
>JAKUCM010007842.1:0-23351 GCA_023374145.1 Lepidium sativum
ACATTGGATAAAATTTTCCTCGGACTTGAGTGATTATCTAGATCCACATGCTGATCACCACCGTCTGTGACCAGATTTTGTTAGATATAATAAACTTAGTAGGGTAAAAATAAGGATCCATCCAGACAGAAAATAGAAACAGTCGAGAAAAAATGAATGTTGGTCGAGGAATACTCGAGTCCTCGAATGATAAGTAGTATTTTCTTGGGATTGAATTGATTCTCTCGACCCACAAGCTTATTGGGATTTTTTGTGACCCAGCAGGGTAATAAACAATATTTATCAAGGTAAAAATCAAAACTATCGAGACAAATTAAGGTAGATCGAGGAAAACTCGATTATTTGAGCATCAGATTGAATTTATATTTTTGACTTAAGGGATCCTCTCGAACCAAAAGGGTTATCCGCATCGTTCGTGAGCCAAATTTCTATGATTGAATAACCTTAATACGATAATAATAAGGATCAATCGAGGCAAAAATCGAAACGATCAAGAAAAAATGAAGGTCGGACCAGGAAATCAAGATTTTTCGATCGTCGTGTAGTATTTTTCTCAGATTAAAGGGTTTCTCTCGACCTAAAGGCAATTCACATTGTCTATGACAAGATTTACCATGATTGAATAAGCTTAATACGATAATAATCGAGATCCATCGATGGAAAAATTGAAATGATCAAGAAAAATTCAAGTTTGGTCTAGGAAACCTTGATTCCTCGACCATTGGATAAAATTTTCCTCGGACTTGAGTGATTATCTAGATCCACATGCTGATCACCACCGTCTGTGACCAGATTTTGTTAGATATAATAAACTTAGTAGGGTAAAAATAAGGATCCATCCAGACAGAAAATAGAAATAGTCGAGAAAAAATGAATGTTGGTCGAGGAATACTCGAGTCCTCGAATGATAAGTAGTATTTTCTTGGGATTGAATTGATTCTCTCGACCCACAAGCTTATTGGGATTTTTTGTGACCCAGTAGGGTAATAAACAATATTTATCAAGGTAAAAATCAAAACTATCGAGAAAAATTAAGGTAGATCGAGGAAAACTCGATTATTTGAGCGTCGGATTGAATTTATATTTTTGACTAAAGGGATCCTCTCGAACCAAAAGGGTTATCCGCATCGTTCGTGAGCCAAATTTCTATGATTGAATAACCTTAATACGATAATAATAAGGATTAACCGAGACAAAAATCGAAACGGTGAAGAAAAAATGAAGGTCGGACCAGGATATCAAGATTTTTCGATCGTCGTGTAGTATTTTTCTCAGATTAAAGGTTTCTCTCGACCTAAAGGCAATTCACATTGTCTGTGACAAGATTTACCACGATTGAATAAGCTTAATACGATAATAATCGAGATCCATCGAGGGAAAAATTGTAATGATCAAGAAAAATTCAAGTTTGGTCTAGGAAACCTTGATTCCTCGACCATTGGATAAAATTTTCCTCGGACTTGAGTGATTATCTAGATCCACATGCTGATCACCACCGTCTGTGACAAGATTTTGTTAGACATAATAAACTTAGTAGGGTAAAAATAAGGATCCGTTCAGGTAGAAAACAGAAACGGTCGAGAAAAAATTAATGTTGGTCGAGGAATACTCGAGTCCTCGAATGCTGGGTAGTATTTTCTTGGGATTGTATTGATTCTATCGACCCACAGGCTTATTGGGATTGTCTGTGACCAAGTAGGGTAATAGTCGATATTTATCAAGGTAAAAATCAAAACTATCGAGAAAAATTAAGGTAGATCGAGGAAAACTCGATTACTCGAGCGTCGGATTGAATTTATATTTTTGACTAAACGGATCCTCTCGAACCAAAGGCTGATCCGCATCGTTCGTGAGCCAAATTTCTATGATTGAATAACCTTAATACGATAATAATAAGGATCAATCGAGGCAAAAATCGAAACGATCAAGAAAAAATGAAGGTCGGACCAGGAAATCAAGATTTTTCGATCGTCGTGTAGTATTTTTCTCAGATTAAAGGGTTTCTCTCGACCTAAAGGCAATTCACATTGTCTATGACAAGATTTACTATGATTGAATAAGCTTAATACGATAATAATCGAGATCCATCGATGGAAAAATTGAAATGATCAAGAAAAATTCAAGTTTGGTCTAGGAAACCTTGATTCCTCGACCATTGGATAAAATTTTCCTCGGACTTGAGTGATTATCTAGATCCACATGCTGATCACCACCGTCTGTGACCAGATTTTGTTAGATATAATAAACTTAGTAGGGTAAAAATAAGGATCCATCCAGACAGAAAATAGAAACAGTCGAGAAAAAATGAATGTTGGTCGAGGAATACTCGAGTCCTCGAATGATAAGTAGTATTTTCTTGGGATTGAATTGATTCTCTCGACCCACAAGCTTATTGGGATTTTTTGTGACCCAGTAGGGTAATAAACAATATTTATCAAGGTAAAAATCAAAACTATCGAGAAAAATTAAGGTAGATCGAGGAAAACTCGATTATTTGAGCGTCGGATTGAATTTATATTTTTGACTAAAGGGATCCTCTCGAACCAAAATGGTTATCCGCATCGTTCGTGAGCCAAATTTCTATGATTGAATAACCTTAATACGATAATAATAAGGATTAACCGAGACAAAAATCGAAACGGTGAAGAAAATATGAAGGTCGGACCAGGATATCAAGATTTTTCGATCGTCGTGTAGTATTTTTCTCAGATTAAAGGTTTCTCTCGACCTAAAGGCAATTCACATTGTCTGTGACAAGATTTACCACGATTGAATAAGCTTAATACGATAATAATCGAGATCCATCGAGGGAAAAATTGTAATGATCAAGAAAAATTCAAGTTTGGTCTAGGAAACCTTGATTCCTCGACCATTGGATAAAATTTTCCTCGGACTTGAGTGATTATCTAGATCCACATGCTGATCACCACCGTCTGTGACAAGATTTTGTTAGACATAATAAACTTAGTAGGGTAAAAATAAGGATCCGTTCAGGTAGAAAACAGAAACGGTCGAGAAAAAATTAATGTTGGTCGAGGAATACTCGAGTCCTCGAATGCTGGGTAGTATTTTCTTGGGATTGAATTGATTCTATCGACCCACAGGCTTATTGGGATTGTCTGTGACCAAGTAGGGTAATAGTCGATATTTATCAAGGTAAAAATCAAAACTATCGAGAAAAATTAAGGTAGATCGAGGAAAACTCGATTACTCGAGCGTCGGATTGAATTTATATTTTTTACTAAACGGATCCTCTCGAACCAAAGGCTGATCCGCATCGTTCGTGAGCCAAATTTCTATGATTGAATAACCTTAATACGATAATAATAAGGATTAATCGAGACAAAAATCGAAACGGTGAAGAAAAAATGAAGGTCGGACCAGGATATCAAGATTTTTCGATCGTCGTGTAGTATTTTTCTCAGATTAAAGGTTTCTCTCGACCTAAAGGCAATTCACATTGTCTGTGACAAGATTTACCACGATTGAGTAAGCTTAATACGATAATAATCGAGATCCATCGAGGGAAAAATTGTAATGATCAAGAAAAATTCAAGTTTTGTCTAGGAAACCTTGATTCCTCGACCATTGGATAAAATTTTCCTCGGACTTGAGTGATTATCTAGATCCACATGCTGATCACCACCGTCTGTGACCAGATTTTGGTTGATATAATAAACTTAGTAGGGTAAAAATAAGGATCCATCCAGGCAGAAAACAGAAACAGTCGAGAAAAAATGAATGTTGGGCGAGGAATACTCGAGTCCTCGAATGATGGGTAGTATTTTCTTGGGATTGAATTGATTCTCTCGACCCACAAGCTTATTGGGATTTTCTGTGACCCAGTAGGGTAATAAACAATATTTATCAAGGTAAAAATCAAAACTATCGAGAAAAATTAAGGTAGATCGAGGAAAACTCGATTACTCGAGCGTCGGATTGAATTTATATTTTTGACTAAACGGATCCTCTCGAACCAAAGGCTGATCCGCATCGTTCGTGAGCCAAATTTCTATGATTGAATAACCTTAATACGATAATAATAAGGATCAATCGAGGCAAAAATCGAAACGATCAAGAAAAAATGAAGGTCGGACCAGGATATCAAGATTTTTCGATCGTCGTGTAGTATTTGACTCAGATTAAAGGGTTTCTCTCGACCTAAAGGTAATTCACATTGTCTGTGACCAGATTTACTACGATTGAATAAGCTTAATACGATAATAATCGAGATCCATCGAGAGAAAAATTGAAATGATCAAGAAAAATTCAAGTTTGGTCTAGGAAACCTTGATACCTCGACCATTGGATAAAATTTTCCTCGGACTTGAGTGATTATCTAGATCCACATGCTGATCACCACCGTCTGTGACCAGATTTTGTTAGACATAATAAACTTAGTAGGGTAAAAATAAGGATCCGTTCAGGTAGAAAACAGAAACGGTCGGGAAAAAATTAATGTTGGTCGAGGAATACTCGAGTCCTCGAATGCTGGGTAGTATTTTCTTGGGATTGAATTGATTCTATCGACCCACAGGCTTATTGGGATTGTCTGTGACCAAGTAGGGTAATAGTCGATATTTATCAAGGTAAAAATCAAAAACTATCGAGAAAAATTAAGGTAGATCGAGGAAAACTCGATTACTCGAGCGTCGGCTTGAATTTATATTTTTGACTAAACGGATCCTCTCGAACCAAAGGCTGATCCGCATCGTTCGTGAGCCAAATTTCTATGATTGAATAACCTTAATACGATAATAATAAGGATCAATCGAGGCAAAAATCGAAACGATCAAGAAAAAATGAAGGTCGGACCAGGAAATCAAGATTTTTCGATCGTCGTGTAGTATTTTTCTCAGATTAAAGGGTTTCTCTCGACCTAAAGGCAATTCACATTGTCTATGACAAGATTTACCATGATTGAATAAGCTTAATACGATAATAATCGAGATCCATCGATGGAAAAATTGTAATGATCAAGAAAAATTCAAGTTTTGTCTAGGAAACCTTGATTCCTCGACCATTGGATAAAATTTTCCTCGGACTTGAGTGATTATCTAGATCCACATGCTGATCACCACCGTCTGTGACCAGATTTTGTTAGATATAATAAACTTAGTAGGGTAAAAATAAGGATCCATCCAGACAGAAAATAGAAACAGTCGAGAAAAAATGAATGTTGGTCGAGGAATACTCGAGTCCTCGAATGATAAGTAGTATTTTCTTGGGATTGAATTGATTCTCTCGACCCACAAGCTTATTGGGATTTTTTGTGACCCAGCAGGGTAATAAACAATATTTATCAAGGTAAAAATCAAAACTATCGAGACAAATTAAGGTAGATCGAGGAAAACTCGATTATTTGAGCATCGGATTGAATTTATATTTTTGACTAAAGGGATCCTCTCGAACCAAAAGGGTTATCCGCATCGTTCGTGAGCCAAATTTCTATGATTGAATAACCTTAATACGATAATAATAAGGATCAATCGAGGCAAAAATCGAAACGATCAAGAAAAAATGAAGGTCGGACCAGGTAATCAAGATTTTTCGATCGTCGTGTAGTATTTTTCTCAGATTAAAGGGTTTCTCTCGACCTAAAGGCAATTCACATTGTCTATGACAAGATTTACCATGATTGAATAAGCTTAATACGATAATAATCGAGATCCATCGATGGAAAAATTGTAATGATCAAGAAAAATTCAAGTTTTGTCTAGGAAACCTTGATTCCTCGACCATTGGATAAAATTTTCCTCGGACTTGAGTGATTATCTAGATCCACATGCTGATCACCACCGTCTGTGACCAGATTTTGTTAGATATAATAAACTTAGTAGGGTAAAAATAAGGATCCATCCAGAAAGAAAATAGAAATAGTCGAGAAAAAATGAATGTTGGTCGAGGAATACTCGAGTCCTCGAATGATAAGTAGTATTTTCTTGGGATTGAATTGATTCTCTCGACCCACAAGCTTATTGGGATTTTTTGTGACCCAGTAGGGTAATAAACAATATTTATCAAGGTAAAAATCAAAACTATCGAGAAAAATTAAGGTAGATCGAGGAAAACTCGATTACTCGAGCGTCGGATTGAATTTATATTTTTGACTAAAGGGATCCTCTAGAACCAAAAGGGTTATCCGCATCGTTCGTGAGCCAAATTTCTATGATTGAATAACCTTAATACGATAATAATAAGGATTAATCGAGACAAAAATCGAAACGGTGAAGAAAAAATGAAGGTCGGACCAGGATATCAAGATTTTTCGATCGTCGTGTAGTATTTTTCTCAGATTAAAGGTTTCTCTCGACCTAAAGGCAATTCACATTGTCTGTGACAAGATTTACCACGATTGAATAAGCTTAATACGATAATAATCGAGATCCATCGAGGGAAAAATTGTAATGATCAAGAAAAATTCAAGTTTTGTCTAGGAAACCTTGATTCCTCGACCATTGGATAAAATTTTCCTCGGACTTGAGTGATTATCTAGATCCACATGCTGATCACCACCGTCTGTGACCAGATTTTGGTTGATATAATAAACTTAGTAGGGTAAAAATAAGGATCCATCCAGGCAGAAAACAGAAACAGTCGAGAAAAAATGAATGTTGGGCGAGGAATACTCGAGTCCTCGAATGATGGGTAGTATTTTCTTGGGATTGAATTGATTCTCTCGACCCACAAGCTTATTGGGATTTTCTGTGACCCAGTAGGGTAATAAACAATATTTATCAAGGTAAAAATCAAAACTATCGAGAAAAATTAAGGTAGATCGAGGAAAACTCGATTACTCGAGCGTCGGATTGAATTTATATTTTTGACTAAAGGGATCCTCTAGAACCAAAAGGGTTATCCGCATCGTTCGTGAGCCAAATTTCTATGATTGAATAACCTTAATACGATAATAATAAGGATTAATCGAGACAAAAATCGAAACGGTGAAGAAAAAATGAAGGTCGGACCAGGATATCAAGATTTTTCGATCGTCGTGTAGTATTTTTCTCAGATTAAAGGTTTCTCTCGACCTAAAGGCAATTCACATTGTCTGTGACAAGATTTACCACGATTGAATAAGCTTAATACGATAATAATCGAGATCCATCGAGGGAAAAATTGTAATGATCAAGAAAAATTCAAGTTTTGTCTAGGAAACCTTGATTCCTCGACCATTGGATAAAATTTTCCTCGGACTTGAGTGATTATCTAGATCCACATGCTGATCACCACCGTCTGTGACCAGATTTTGGTTGATATAATAAACTTAGTAGGGTAAAAATAAGGATCCATCCAGGCAGAAAACAGAAACAGTCGAGAAAAAATGAATGTTGGGCGAGGAATACTCGATTCCTCGAATGGTGGGTAGTATTTTCTTGGGATTGAATTGATTCTCTCGACCCACAAGCTTATTGGGATTTTCTGTGACCCAGTAGGGTAATAAACGATATTTATCAAGGTAAAAATCAAAACTATCGAGAAAAATTAAGGTAGATCGAGGAAAACTCGATTACTCGAGTGTCGGATTGAATTTATATTTTTGACTAAACGGATCCTCTCGAACCAAAAGGGTTATCCGCATCGTTCGTGAGCCAAATTTCTATGATTGAATAACCTTAATACGATAATAATAAGGATCAATCGAGGCAAAAATTGAAACGATCAAGAAAAAATGAAGGTCGTACCAGGATATCAAGATTTTCCGATCGTCGTGTAGTATTTGACTCAGATTAAAGGGTTTCTCTCGACCTAAAGGTAATTCACATTGTCTGTGACCAGATTTACTACGATTGAATAAGGTTAATACGATAATAATCGAGATCCATCGAGATAAAAATTGAAATGATCAAGAAAAATTCAAGTTTGGTCTAGGAAACCTTGATTCCTCGACCATTGGATAAAATTTTCCTCGGACTTGAGTGATTATCTAGATCCACATGCTGATCACCACCGTCTGTGACCAGATTTTGTTAGACATAATAAACTTAGTAGGGTAAAAATAAGGATCCGTTCAGGTAGAAAACAGAAACGGTCGAGAAAAAATGAATGTTGGTCGAGGAATACTCGAGTCCTCAAATGATGGGTAGTATTTTCTTGGGATTGAATTGATTATATCGACCCACAGGCTTATTGGGATTTTCTGTGACCAAGTAGGGTAATAGTCGATATTTATCAAGGTAAAAATCAAAACTATCGAGAAAAATTAAGGTAGATCGAGGAAAACTCGATTACTCGAGCGTCAGATTGAATTTATATTTTTGACTAAACGGATCCTCTCGAACCAAAGGCTGATCCGCATCGTTCGTGAGCCAAATTTCTATGATTGAATAACCTTAATACGATAATAATAAGGATCAATCGAGGCAAAAATCGAAACGATCAAGAAAAAATGAAGGTCGGACCAGGAAATCAAGATTTTTCGATCGTCGTGTAGTATTTTTCTTAGATTAAAGGGTTTCTCTCGACCTAAAGGCAATTCACATTGTCTATGACAAGATTTACCATGATTGAATAAGCTTAATACGATAATAATCGAGATCCATCGATGGAAAAATTGAAATGATCAAGAAAAATTCAAGTTTGGTCTAGGAAACCTTGATTCCTCGACCATTGGATAAAATTTTCCTCGGACTTGAGTGATTATCTAGATCCACATGCTGATCACCACCGTCTGTGACCAGATTTTGTTAGATATAATAAACTTAGTAGGGTAAAAATAAGGATCCATCCAGACAGAAAATAGAAACAGTCGAGAAAAAATGAATGTTGGTCGAGGAATACTCGAGTCCTCGAATGATAAGTAGTATTTTCTTGGGATTGAATTGATTCTCTCGACCCACAAGCTTATTGGGATTTTCTGTGACCCAGTAGGGTAATAAACGATATTTATCAAGGTAAAAATCAAAACTATCGAGAAAAATTAAGGTAGATCGAGGAAAACTCGATTACTCGAGTGTCGGATTGAATTTATATTTTTGACTAAACGGATCCTCTCGAACCAAAAGGGTTATCCGCATCGTTCGTGAGCCAAATTTCTATGATTGAATAACCTTAATACGATAATAATAAGGATCAATCGAGGCAAAAATTGAAACGATCAAGAAAAAATGAAGGTCGTACCAGGATATCAAGATTTTCCGATCGTCGTGTAGTATTTGACTCAGATTAAAGGGTTTCTCTCGACCTAAAGGTAATTCACATTGTCTGTGACCAGATTTACTACGATTGAATAAGGTTAATACGATAATAATCGAGATCCATCGAGATAAAAATTGAAATGATCAAGAAAAATTCAAGTTTGGTCTAGGAAACCTTGATTCCTCGACCATTGGATAAAATTTTCCTCGGACTTGAGTGATTATCTAGATCCACATGCTGATCACCACCGTCTGTGACCAGATTTTGTTAGACATAATAAACTTAGTAGGGTAAAAATAAGGATCCGTTCAGGTAGAAAACAGAAACGGTCGAGAAAAAATGAATGTTGGTCGAGGAATACTCGAGTCCTCAAATGATGGGTAGTATTTTCTTGGGATTGAATTGATTATATCGACCCACAGGCTTATTGGGATTGTCTGTGACCAAGTAGGGTAATAGTCGATATTTATCAAGGTAAAAATCAAAACTATCGAGAAAAATTAAGGTAGATCGAGGAAAACTCGATTACTCGAGCGTCAGATTGAATTTATATTTTTGACTAAACGGATCCTCTCGAACCAAAGGCTGATCCGCATCGTTCGTGAGCCAAATTTCTATGATTGAATAACCTTAATACGATAATAATAAGGATCAATCGAGGCAAAAATCGAAACGATCAAGAAAAAATGAAGGTCGGACCAGGAAATAAAGATTTTTCGATCGTCGTGTAGTATTTTTCTTAGATTAAAGGGTTTCTCTCGACCTAAAGGCAATTCACATTGTCTATGACAAGATTTACCATGATTGAATAAGCTTAATACGATAATAATCGAGATCCATCGATGGAAAAATTGAAATGATCAAGAAAAATTCAAGTTTGGTCTAGGAAACCTTGATTCCTCGACCATTGGATAAAATTTTCCTCGGACTTGAGTGATTATCTAGATCCACATGCTGATCACCACCGTCTGTGACCAGATTTTGTTAGATATAATAAACTTAGTAGGGTAAAAATAAGGATCCATCCAGACAGAAAATAGAAACAGTCGAGAAAAAATGAATGTTGGTCGAGGAATACTCGAGTCCTCGAATGATAAGTAGTATTTTCTTGGGATTGAATTGATTCTCTCGACCCACAAGCTTATTGGGATTTTTTGTGACCCAGCAGGGTAATAAACAATATTTATCAAGGTAAAAATCAAAACTATCGAGACAAATTAAGGAGATCGAGGAAAACTCGATTATTTGAGCATCAGATTGAATTTATATTTTTGACTTAAGGGATCCTCTCGAACCAAAAGGGTTATCCGCATCGTTCGTGAGCCAAATTTCTATGATTGAATAACCTTAATACGATAATAATAAGGATCAATCGAGGCAAAAATCGAAACGATCAAGAAAAAATGAAGGTCGGACCAGGAAATCAAGATTTTTCGATCGTCGTGTAGTATTTTTCTCAGATTAAAGGGTTTCTCTCGACCTAAAGGCAATTCACATTGTCTATGACAAGATTTACCATGATTGAATAAGCTTAATACGATAATAATCGAGATCCATCGATGGAAAAATTGAAATGATCAAGAAAAATTCAAGTTTGGTCTAGGAAACCTTGATTCCTCGACCATTGGATAAAATTTTCCTCGGACTTGAGTGATTATCTAGATCCACATGCTGATCACCACCGTCTGTGACCAGATTTTGTTAGATATAATAAACTTAGTAGGGTAAAAATAAGGATCCATCCAGACAGAAAATAGAAACAGTCGAGAAAAAATGAATGTTGGTCGAGGAATACTCGAGTCCTCGAATGATAAGTAGTATTTTCTTGGGATTGAATTGATTCTCTCGACCCACAAGCTTATTGGGATTTTTTGTGACCCAGTAGGGTAATAAACAATATTTATCAAGGTAAAAATCAAAACTATCGAGAAAAATTAAGGTAGATCGAGGAAAACTCGATTATTTGAGCGTCGGATTGAATTTATATTTTTGACTAAAGGGATCCTCTCGAACCAAAAGGGTTATCCGCATCGTTCGTGAGCCAAATTTCTATGATTGAATAACCTTAATACGATAATAATAAGGATTAACCGAGACAAAAATCGAAACGGTGAAGAAAAAATGAAGGTCGGACCAGGATATCAAGATTTTTCGATCGTCGTGTAGTATTTTTCTCAGATTAAAGGTTTCTCTCGACCTAAAGGCAATTCACATTGTCTGTGACAAGATTTACCACGATTGAATAAGCTTAATACGATAATAATCGAGATCCATCGAGGGAAAAATTGTAATGATCAAGAAAAATTCAAGTTTGGTCTAGGAAACCTTGATTCCTCGACCATTGGATAAAATTTTCCTCGGACTTGAGTGATTATCTAGATCCACATGCTGATCACCACCGTCTGTGACAAGATTTTGTTAGACATAATAAACTTAGTAGGGTAAAAATAAGGATCCGTTCAGGTAGAAAACAGAAACGGTCGAGAAAAAATTAATGTTGGTCGAGGAATACTCGAGTCCTCGAATGCTGGGTAGTATTTTCTTGGGATTGAATTGATTCTATCGACCCACAGGCTTATTGGGATTGTCTGTGACCAAGTAGGGTAATAGTCGATATTTATCAAGGTAAAAATCAAAACTATCGAGAAAAATTAAGGTAGATCGAGGAAAACTCGATTACTCGAGCGTCGGATTGAATTTATATTTTTGACTAAACGGATCCTCTCGAACCAAAGGCTGATCCGCATCGTTCGTGAGCCAAATTTCTATGATTGAATAACCTTAATACGATAATAATAAGGATCAATCGAGGCAAAAATCGAAACGATCAAGAAAAAATGAAGGTCGGACCAGGAAATCAAGATTTTTCGATCGTCGTGTAGTATTTTTCTCAGATTAAAGGGTTTCTCTCGACCTAAAGGCAATTCACATTGTCTATGACAAGATTTACTATGATTGAATAAGCTTAATACGATAATAATCGAGATCCATCGATGGAAAAATTGAAATGATCAAGAAAAATTCAAGTTTGGTCTAGGAAACCTTGATTCCTCGACCATTGGATAAAATTTTCCTCGGACTTGAGTGATTATCTAGATCCACATGCTGATCACCACCGTCTGTGACCAGATTTTGTTAGATATAATAAACTTAGTAGGGTAAAAATAAGGATCCATCCAGACAGAAAATAGAAACAGTCGAGAAAAAATGAATGTTGGTCGAGGAATACTCGAGTCCTCGAATGATAAGTAGTATTTTCTTGGGATTGAATTGATTCTCTCGACCCACAAGCTTATTGGGATTTTTTGTGACCCAGTAGGGTAATAAACAATATTTATCAAGGTAAAAATCAAAACTATCGAGAAAAATTAAGGTAGATCGAGGAAAACTCGATTATTTGAGCGTCGGATTGAATTTATATTTTTGACTAAAGGGATCCTCTCGAACCAAAATGGTTATCCGCATCGTTCGTGAGCCAAATTTCTATGATTGAATAACCTTAATACGATAATAATAAGGATTAACCGAGACAAAAATCGAAACGGTGACGAAAATATGAAGGTCGGACCAGGATATCAAGATTTTTCGATCGTCGTGTAGTATTTTTCTCAGATTAAAGGTTTCTCTCGACCTAAAGGCAATTCACATTGTCTGTGACAAGATTTACCACGATTGAATAAGCTTAATACGATAATAATCGAGATCCATCGAGGGAAAAATTGTAATGATCAAGAAAAATTCAAGTTTGGTCTAGGAAACCTTGATTCCTCGACCATTGGATAAAATTTTCCTCGGACTTGAGTGATTATCTAGATCCACATGCTGATCACCACCGTCTGTGACAAGATTTTGTTAGACATAATAAACTTAGTAGGGTAAAAATAAGGATCCGTTCAGGTAGAAAACAGAAACGGTCGAGAAAAAATTAATGTTGGTCGAGGAATACTCGAGTCCTCGAATGCTGGGTAGTATTTTCTTGGGATTGAATTGATTCTATCGACCCACAGGCTTATTGGGATTGTCTGTGACCAAGTAGGGTAATAGTCGATATTTATCAAGGTAAAAATCAAAACTATCGAGAAAAATTAAGGTAGATCGAGGAAAACTCGATTACTCGAGCGTCGGATTGAATTTATATTTTTTACTAAACGGATCCTCTCGAACCAAAGGCTGATCCGCATCGTTCGTGAGCCAAATTTCTATGATTGAATAACCTTAATACGATAATAATAAGGATTAATCGAGACAAAAATCGAAACGGTGAAGAAAAAATGAAGGTCGGACCAGGATATCAAGATTTTTCGATCGTCGTGTAGCAAAAAAAAAAAAAAAAAAAAAAAAAAAAAAAAAAAAAAAAAAAAAAAAAAAAAAAAAAAAAAAAAAAAAAAAAAAAAAAAAAAGAGAGAGAGAGAGTCGAGATCCATCGAGGGAAAAATTGTAATGATCAAGAAAAATTCAAGTTTTGTCTAGGAAACCTTGATTCCTCGACCATTGGATAAAATTTTCCTCGGACTTGAGTGATTATCTAGATCCACATGCTGATCACCACCGTCTGTGACCAGATTTTGGTTGATATAATAAACTTAGTAGGGTAAAAATAAGGATCCATCCAGGCAGAAAACAGAAACAGTCGAGAAAAAATGAATGTTGGGCGAGGAATACTCGAGTCCTCGAATGATGGGTAGTATTTTCTTGGGATTGAATTGATTCTCTCGACCCACAAGCTTATTGGGATTTTCTGTGACCCAGTAGGGTAATAAACAATATTTATCAAGGTAAAAATCAAAACTATCGAGAAAAAAGGTAGATCGAGGAAAACTCGATTACTCGAGCGTCGGATTGAATTTATATTTTTGACTAAACGGATCCTCTCGAACCAAAGGCTGATCCGCATCGTTCGTGAGCCAAATTTCTATGATTGAATAACCTTAATACGATAATAATAAGGATCAATCGAGGCAAAAATCGAAACGATCAAGAAAAAAATGAAGGTCGGACCAGGATATCAAGATTTTTCGATCGTCGTGTAGTATTTGACTCAGATTAAAGGGTTTCTCTCGACCTAAAGGTAATTCACATTGTCTGTGACCAGATTTACTACGATTGAATAAGCTTAATACGATAATAATCGAGATCCATCGAGAGAAAAATTGAAATGATCAAGAAAAATTCAAGTTTGGTCTAGGAAACCTTGATACCTCGACCATTGGATAAAATTTTCCTCGGACTTGAGTGATTATCTAGATCCACATGCTGATCACCACCGTCTGTGACCAGATTTTGTTAGACATAATAAACTTAGTAGGGTAAAAATAAGGATCCGTTCAGGTAGAAAACAGAAACGGTCGGGAAAAAATTAATGTTGGTCGAGGAATACTCGAGTCCTCGAATGCTGGGTAGTATTTTCTTGGGATTGAATTGATTCTATCGACCCACAGGCTTATTGGGATTGTCTGTGACCAAGTAGGGTAATAGTCGATATTTATCAAGGTAAAAATCAAAAACTATCGAGAAAAATTAAGGTAGATCGAGGAAAACTCGATTACTCGAGCGTCGGCTTGAATTTATATTTTTGACTAAACGGATCCTCTCGAACCAAAGGCTGATCCGCATCGTTCGTGAGCCAAATTTCTATGATTGAATAACCTTAATACGATAATAATAAGGATCAATCGAGGCAAAAATCGAAACGATCAAGAAAAAAATGAAGGTCGGACCAGGAAATCAAGATTTTTCGATCGTCGTGTAGTATTTTTCTCAGATTAAAGGGTTTCTCTCGACCTAAAGGTAATTCACATTGTCTGTGACCAGATTTACTACGATTGAATAAGCTTAATACGATAATAATCGAGATCCATCGAGAGAAAAATTGAAATGATCAAGAAAAATTCAAGTTTGGTCTAGGAAACCTTGATTCCTCGACCATTGGATAAAATTTTCCCTCGGACTTGAGTGATTATCTAGATCCACATGCTGATCACCACCGTCTGTGACCAGATTTTGTTAGACATAATAAACTTAGTAGGGTAAAAATAAGGATCCATCCATGCAGAAAATAGAAACAGTCGAGAAAAAATGAATGTTAGTCGAGGAATACTCGAGTCCTCGAATGCTGGGTAGTATTTTCTTCGGATTGAATTGATTCTCTTGACCCACAAGCTTATTGGGATTGTCTGTGACCCAGTAGGGTAATAGTCGATATTTATCAAGGTAAAAATCAAAACTATCGAGAAAAATTAAGGTAGATCGAGGAAAACTCGATTACTCGAGCGTCGGATTGAATTTATATTTTTTACTAAACGGATCCTCTCGAACCAAAGGCTGATCCGCATCGTTCGTGAGCCAAATTTCTATGATTGAATAACCTTAATACGATAATAATAAGGATTAATCGAGACAAAA
Source organism: Lepidium sativum (assembly GCA_023374145.1). Lineage (NCBI taxonomy): Eukaryota > Viridiplantae > Streptophyta > Magnoliopsida > Brassicales > Brassicaceae > Lepidium > Lepidium sativum. The sequence continues at coordinate 15,541 of JAKUCM010007842.1, forward strand.
ATCGAAACGGTGAAGAAAAAATGAAGGTCGGACCAGGATATCAAGATTTTTCGATCGTCGTGTAGTATTTTTCTCAGATTAAAGGTTTCTCTCGACCTAAAGGCAATTCACATTGTCTGTGACAAGATTTACCACGATTGAGTAAGCTTAATACGATAATAATCGAGATCCATCGAGGGAAAAAATGTAATGATCAAGAAAAATTCAAGTTTTGTCTAGGAAACCTTGATTCCTCGACCATTGGATAAAATTTTCCTCGGACTTGAGTGATTATCTAGATCCACATGCTGATCACCACCGTCTGTGACCAGATTTTGGTTGATATAATAAACTTAGTAGGGTAAAAATAAGGATCCATCCAGGCAGAAAACAGAAACAGTCGAGAAAAAATGAATGTTGGGCGAGGAATACTCGAGTCCTCGAATGATGGGTAGTATTTTCTTGGGATTGAATTGATTCTCTCGACCCACAAGCTTATTGGGATTTTCTGTGACCCAGTAGGGTAATAAACAATATTTATCAAGGTAAAAATCAAAACTATCGAGAAAAATTAAGGTAGATCGAGGAAAACTCGATTACTCGAGCGTCGGATTGAATTTATATTTTTGACTAAACGGATCCTCTCGAACCAAAGGCTGATCCGCATCGTTCGTGAGCCAAATTTCTATGATTGAATAACCTTAATACGATAATAATAAGGATCAATCGAGGCAAAAATCGAAACGATCAAGAAAAAATGAAGGTCGGACCAGGATATCAAGATTTTTCGATCGTCGTGTAGTATTTGACTCAGATTAAAGGGTTTCTCTCGACCTAAAGGTAATTCACATTGTCTGTGACCAGATTTACTACGATTGAATAAGCTTAATACGATAATAATCGAGATCCATCGAGAGAAAAATTGAAATGATCAAGAAAAATTCAAGTTTGGTCTAGGAAACCTTGATACCTCGACCATTGGATAAAATTTTCCTCGGACTTGAGTGATTATCTAGATCCACATGCTGATCACCACCGTCTGTGACCAGATTTTGTTAGACATAATAAACTTAGTAGGGTAAAAATAAGGATCCGTTCAGGTAGAAAACAGAAACGGTCGGGAAAAAATTAATGTTGGTCGAGGAATACTCGAGTCCTCGAATGCTGGGTAGTATTTTCTTGGGATTGAATTGATTCTATCGACCCACAGGCTTATTGGGATTGTCTGTGACCAAGTAGGGTAATAGTCGATATTTATCAAGGTAAAAATCAAAAACTATCGAGAAAAATTAAGGTAGATCGAGGAAAACTCGATTACTCGAGCGTCGGCTTGAATTTATATTTTTGACTAAACGGATCCTCTCGAACCAAAGGCTGATCCGCATCGTTCGTGAGCCAAATTTCTATGATTGAATAACCTTAATACGATAATAATAAGGATCAATCGAGGCAAAAATCGAAACGATCAAGAAAAAATGAAGGTCGGACCAGGAAATCAAGATTTTTCGATCGTCGTGTAGTATTTTTCTCAGATTAAAGGGTTTCTCTCGACCTAAAGGTAATTCACATTGTCTGTGACCAGATTTACTACGATTGAATAAGCTTAATACGATAATAATCGAGATCCATCGAGAGAAAAATTGAAATGATCAAGAAAAATTCAAGTTTGGTCTAGGAAACCTTGATTCCTCGACCATTGGATAAAATTTTCCTCGGACTTGAGTGATTATCTAGATCCACATGCTGATCACCACCGTCTGTGACCAGATTTTGTTAGACATAATAAACTTAGTAGGGTAAAAATAAGGATCCATCCATGCAGAAAATAGAAACAGTCGAGAAAAAATGAATGTTAGTCGAGGAATACTCGAGTCCTCGAATGCTGGGTAGTATTTTCTTCGGATTGAATTGATTCTCTTGACCCACAAGCTTATTGGGATTGTCTGTGACCCAGTAGGGTAATAGTCGATATTTATCAAGGTAAAAATCAAAACTATCGAGAAAAATTAAGGTAGATCGAGGAAAACTCGATTACTTGAGCGTCGGATTGAATTTATATTTTTAACTAAAGGGATCCTCTCGAACCAAAGGCTGATCCGCATCGTTCGTGAGCCAAATTTCTATGATTGAATAACCTTAATACGATAATAATAAGGATCAATCGAGGCAAAAATCGAAACGGTCAAGAAAAAATGAAGGTCAGACCAGGATATCAAGATTTTCGATCGTCGTGTAGTATTTGACTCAGACGAAAGGGTTTCACTTGACCTAAAGGTAATTCACATTGTCTGTGACCAGATTTACTACGATTGAATAAGCTTAATACGATAATAATCGAGATCCATCGAGGGGAAAAATTGAAATGATCAAGAAAAATTCAAGTTTGGTCTAGGAAACCTTGATTCCTCGACCATTGGATAAAATTTTTCCTCGGACTTGAGTGATTATCTAGATTCACATGCTGATCACCACCGTCTGTGACCAAATTTTGTTAGACATAATAAACTTAGTAGGGTAAAAATAAGGATCCATCTAGGCAGAAAATAGAAACAGTCGAGAAAAAATGAATGTTAGTCGAGGAATACTCGAGTCCTCGAATGCTGGGTAGTATTTTCTTCGGATTGAATTGATTCTCTTGACCCACAAGCTTATTGGGATTGTCTGTGACCCAGTAGGGTAATAGTCGATATTTATCAAGGTAAAAATCAAAACTATCGAGAAAAATTAAGGTAGATCGAGGAAAACTCGATTACTCGAGCGGCGGATTGAATTTATATTTTTGACTAAACGGATCCTCTCGAACCAAAGGCTGATCTGCATCGTTCGTGACCCAAATATCTATGATTGATAACCTTAATACGATAATAATAAGGATCAATCGAGGCAAAAATCGAAACGATCAAGAAAAAATGAAGGTCGGACCAGGAAATCAAGATTTTTCGATCGTCGTGTAGTATTTTTCTCAGATTAAAGGGTTTCTCTCGACCTAAAGGCAATTCACATTGTCTATGACAAGATTTACCATGATTGAATAAGCTTAATACGATAATAATCGAGATCCATCGATGGAAAAATTGAAATGATCAAGAAAAATTCAAGTTTGGTCTAGGAAACCTTGATTCCTCGACCATTGGATAAAATTTTCCTCGGACTTGAGTGATTATCTAGATCCACATGCTGATCACCACTGTCTGTGACCAGATTTTGTTAGATATAATAAACTTAGTAGGGTAAAAATAAGGATCCATCCAGACAGAAAATAGAAACAGTCGAGAAAAAATGAATGTTGGTCGAGGAATACTCGAGTCCTCGAATGATAAGTAGTATTTTCTTGGGATTGAATTGATTCTCTCGACCCACAAGGTTATTGGGATTTTCTGTGACCCAGTAGGGTAATAAACAATATTTATCAAGGTAAAAATCAAAACTATCGAGAAAAATTAAGGTAGATCGAGGAAAACTCGATTATTTGAGCGTCGGATTGAATTTATATTTTTGACTAAAGGGATCCTCTCGAACCAAAAGGGTTATCCGCTTCGTTCGTGAGCCAAATTTCTATGATTGAATAACCTTAATACGATAATAATAAGGATTAATCGAGACAAAAATCGAAACGGTGAAGAAAAAATGAAGGTCGGACCAGGATATCAAGATTTTTTTCGATCGTCGTGTAGTATTTTTCTCAGATTAAAGGTTTCTCTCGACCTAAAGGCAATTCACATTGTCTGTGACAAGATTTACCACGATTGAATAAGCTTAATACGATAATAATCGAGATCCATCGAGGGAAAAATTGTAATGATCAAGAAAAATTCAAGTTTTGTCTAGGAAACCTTGATTCCTCGACCATTGGATAAAATTTTCCTCGGACTTGAGTGATTATCTAGATCCACATGCTGATCACCACCGTCTGTGACCAGATTTTGGTTGATATAATAAACTTAGTAGGGTAAAAATAAGGATCCATCCAGGCAGAAAACAGAAACAGTCGAGAAAAAATGAATGTTGGGCGAGGAATACTCGAGTCCTCGAATGATGGGTAGTATTTTCTTGGGATTGAATTGATTCTCTCGACCCACAAGCTTATTGGGATTTTCTGTGACCCAGTTGGGTAATAAACAATATTTATCAAGGTAAAAATCAAAACTATTGAGAAAAATTAAGGTAGATCGAGGAAAACTCGATTACTCGAGCGTCGGATTGAATTTATATTTTTTACTAAACGGATCCTCTCGAACCAAAGGCTGATCCGCATCGTTCGTGAGCCAAATTTCTATGATTGAATAACCTTAATACGATAATAATAAGGATTAATCGAGACAAAAATCGAAACGGTGAAGAAAAAATGAAGGTCGGACCAGGATATCAAGATTTTTCGATCGTCGTGTAGTATTTTTCTCAGATTAAAGGTTTCTCTCGACCTAAAGGCAATTCACATTGTCTGTGACAAGATTTACCACGATTGAGTAAGCTTAATACGATAATAATCGAGATCCATCGAGGGAAAAATTGTAATGATCAAGAAAAATTCAAGTTTTGTCTAGGAAACCTTGATTCCTCGACCATTGGATAAAATTTTCCTCGGACTTGAGTGATTATCTAGATCCACATGCTGATCACCACCGTCTGTGACCAGATTTTGGTTGATATAATAAACTTAGTAGGGTAAAAATAAGGATCCATCCAGGCAGAAAACAGAAACAGTCGAGAAAAAATGAATGTTGGGCGAGGAATACTCGAGTCCTCGAATGATGGGTAGTATTTTCTTGGGATTGAATTGATTCTCTCGACCCACAAGCTTATTGGGATTTTCTGTGACCCAGTAGGGTAATAAACAATATTTATCAAGGTAAAAATCAAAACTATCGAGAAAAATTAAGGTAGATCGAGGAAAACTCGATTACTCGAGCGTCGGATTGAATTTATATTTTTGACTAAACGGATCCTCTCGAACCAAAGGCTGATCCGCATCGTTCGTGAGCCAAATTTCTATGATTGAATAACCTTAATACGATAATAATAAGGATCAATCGAGGCAAAAATCGAAACGATCAAGAAAAAATGAAGGTCGGACCAGGATATCAAGATTTTTCGATCGTCGTGTAGTATTTGACTCAGATTAAAGGGTTTCTCTCGACCTAAAGGTAATTCACATTGTCTGTGACCAGATTTACTACGATTGAATAAGCTTAATACGATAATAATCGAGATCCATCGAGAGAAAAATTGAAATGATCAAGAAAAATTCAAGTTTGGTCTAGGAAACCTTGATACCTCGACCATTGGATAAAATTTTCCTCGGACTTGAGTGATTATCTAGATCCACATGCTGATCACCACCGTCTGTGACCAGATTTTGTTAGACATAATAAACTTAGTAGGGTAAAAATAAGGATCCGTTCAGGTAGAAAACAGAAACGGTCGGGAAAAAATTAATGTTGGTCGAGGAATACTCGAGTCCTCGAATGCTGGGTAGTATTTTCTTGGGATTGAATTGATTCTATCGACCCACAGGCTTATTGGGATTGTCTGTGACCAAGTAGGGTAATAGTCGATATTTATCAAGGTAAAAATCAAAAACTATCGAGAAAAATTAAGGTAGATCGAGGAAAACTCGATTACTCGAGCGTCGGCTTGAATTTATATTTTTGACTAAACGGATCCTCTCGAACCAAAGGCTGATCCGCATCGTTCGTGAGCCAAATTTCTATGATTGAATAACCTTAATACGATAATAATAAGGATCAATCGAGGCAAAAATCGAAACGATCAAGAAAAAATGAAGGTCGGACCAGGAAATCAAGATTTTTCGATCGTCGTGTAGTATTTTTCTCAGATTAAAGGGTTTCTCTCGACCTAAAGGTAATTCACATTGTCTGTGACCAGATTTACTACGATTGAATAAGCTTAATACGATAATAATCGAGATCCATCGAGAGAAAAATTGAAATGATCAAGAAAAATTCAAGTTTGGTCTAGGAAACCTTGATTCCTCGACCATTGGATAAAATTTTCCTCGGACTTGAGTGATTATCTAGATCCACATGCTGATCACCACCGTCTGTGACCAGATTTTGTTAGACATAATAAACTTAGTAGGGTAAAAATAAGGATCCATCCATGCAGAAAATAGAAACAGTCGAGAAAAAATGAATGTTAGTCGAGGAATACTCGAGTCCTCGAATGCTGGGTAGTATTTTCTTCGGATTGAATTGATTCTCTTGACCCACAAGCTTATTGGGATTGTCTGTGACCCAGTAGGGTAATAGTCGATATTTATCAAGGTAAAAATCAAAACTATCGAGAAAAATTAAGGTAGATCGAGGAAAACTCGATTACTTGAGCGTCGGATTGAATTTATATTTTTGACTAAAGGGATCCTCTCGAACCAAAGGCTGATCCGCATCGTTCGTGAGCCAAATTTCTATGATTGAATAACCTTAATACGATAATAATAAGGATCAATCGAGGCAAAAATCGAAACGGTCAAGAAAAAATGAAGGTCAGACCAGGATATCAAAATTTTTCGATCGTCGTGTAGTATTTGACTCAGACGAAAGGGTTTCACTTGACCTAAAGGTAATTCACATTGTCTGTGACCAGATTTACTACGATTGAATAAGCTTAATACGATAATAATCGAGATCCATCGAGGGAAAAATTGAAATGATCAAGAAAAATTCAAGTTTGGTCTAGGAAACCTTGATTCCTCGACCATTGGATAAAATTTTCCTCGGACTTGAGTGATTATCTAGATTCACATGCTGATCACCACCGTCTGTGACCAAATTTTGTTAGACATAATAAACTTAGTAGGGTAAAAATAAGGATCCATCTAGGCAGAAAATAGAAACAGTCGAGAAAAAATGAATGTTAGTCGAGGAATACTCGAGTCCTCGAATGCTGGGTAGTATTTTCTTCGGATTGAATTGATTCTCTTGACCCACAAGCTTATTGGGATTGTCTGTGACCCAGTAGGGTAATAGTCGATATTTATCAAGGTAAAAATCAAAACTATCGAGAAAAATTAAGGTAGATCGAGGAAAACTCGATTACTCGAGCGGCGGATTGAATTTATATTTTTGACTAAACGGATCCTCTCGAACCAAAGGCTGATCTGCATCGTTCGTGACCCAAATATCTATGATTGATAACCTTAATACGATAATAATAAGGATCAATCGAGGCAAAAATCGAAACGGTCAAGAAAAAATGAAGGTCAGACCAGGATATCAAGATTTTTCGATCGTCGTGTAGTATTTGACTCAGATGAAAGGGTTTCACTTGACCTAAAGGTAATTCACATTGTCTGTGACCAGATTTACTACGATTGAATAAGCTTAATACGATAATAATCGAGATCGATCGAGGGAAAAATTGAAATGATCACGAAAAATTCAAGTTTCTTCCAGGAAACCTTGAATCCTCGACCATCGGATAGAATTTTCCTCGGACATAAGTGCTTAGCTAGATCCACATGCTGATCACAAGCGTATGTGACCTGATTTTGTTAGACATGATAAACTTAGTAGGGTAAAAATAAGGATCCATCGAGGAAGAAAATAGAAACAGTCGAGCAAAAATGAAGGTTGGTCAAGGAAACCTCGAATGCTGGGTAGTATTTTCTTCGGATTGAATGGATTATCTCGACACACAGGCTTATTGGGAATGTATGTGACCTAGTAGGGTAATAGTCAATATTTATAAAGGTAAAAATCAAAACTATCGAGAAAAAATTAAGGTAGATCGAGGAAAACTCGACTACTCGAGCGTCAGATTTAATTTATATTTTTGACTAAACGGATCCGCTCGAACCAAAGGCTCTCTCTCTT